>SDVV010031792.1:0-11507 GCA_016164225.1 Gammarus roeselii
CGTCACCCTCACCCGTCACCTCACCCGTCACCCTCACCCGTCACCCTCACCCGTCACCCTCACCCGTCACCCTCACCCGTCACCCTCACCCGTCACCCTCACCCATCACCCTCACCAGTCACCCACACCAGTGACACTTACCCGTCACCCTCAGAGTAATATTTCTTCCGTCTCCTAATACTGAGATGTTAACCATTAGAAACAGTCGATGCATTTAGGAAGTATACAAAATGCAGATCATTAAATACCCATTTGAAGTTAATTTCAACGTTATATGTGTTCTTTTTACCAACCACTGTTCTTAGGTATGCGGTAATAGTCTAACAGGCAATAATGTTAATATAACCGAAATTATTCGTAAGCAGATAATTTTGTGTTATTTGTAAAATCAGAAAATCTTAACAAAACATTCAGCGCAGTAATTAAACTTGAACAGCTGTAAAATTGAAGTATAAAGTGCTCTAACAATGACAGAAAAAATGATTAGTTCTTCTTAGTTTCAAGAGAAAAATGTATTTATTAGTTCAATAATTAATTTGTCACATCCATGATGCAGATCATAGATTCTACCAGGAACACCAGAACAGAACTTACCAGCTTTGTTGGCAAGCCGGAGCCCACAACCTATCTTCGCATCCTTGCCCAAGCCCACCCACCCATTTCCGCCCACCCCTCTGTCACACCGACCTCGACAACCCGTCGTTCTTCATCGGCGACCGAAAAATAAATATCGCTTGCGATCTCCAAAATTCTCATCGGTCTCTGTTCGAGGCGGTGAGCTGCAGCAACTGGTTTAAAGAGGGTGCCTTTGGACCGCAAATAGTTCGGACCGGAGGAGTCCGGACATGGAGGACTCTAGCTCGGGAGGAGTACGTCCTGAGGAGTCCAAACCAGCAGGGGATATACGAACGGGCGAAATTCGGACCTGGGTAGTCTCCGGGCCGGAAAGAATCCCAATCGGTGGAGTCTAGACTAAAAGAATCCGGACCGTATTCAGTCCAAATCAAGAGGTGTTCGAGGTGGGAGAAATCTAAGCCGGAAATAGTTCAAGCAGAGGAGGAGTTCAAGCCGGGAGGAAGGCGTGCCGGGAGGAGTCGGACCGAAAAGCATCCAAGTTGGAAGAATTGAGATCGGAGAAGTCCGCACCGGGACGATTCCGGAGACCGAGAGGCGTCCAAACTGAAGAAGTACAGTCCAGAGGAGTCCGAAGCAGAAGGAGTTTGGACCGAAGTATATCAAACCGGGAAGAGTCCGGACCAGAAATAGTCCGAACCGAACGAATCCATGCCGAATAAGTCCGAACCGGAGGATTCCTGACCAGAGGATTCCAGATCGGTTAATCTGGACTAGGGGAAATCCTAAATGAAGGCCTCACCCATCCAGAAAGCAAGAAATTTAAGCGGGGGGAGTCTGGACAGGATGGAGATCGAAACAGGAACCGGGATTTTAGGCCAGAAGGAGACCAAACTGGAGTCAATATCGGGAAGTCCAGACCAAGAGGAATCAAGACCGGAGAAGTCAGCATAACCCGGACAAGTAGAAAACGAGACCGGTAGTCCAGAGAGGGAGGAGTCCGGACCTGGAGCTGGTCAATACAGAAGACGTTGTCTCGTTAGAATAGCCAATGACACCACAAATGCTGCCGATACAAAGTAAATGGCAGGCAGGACTGTCGCTGCTGCCTGGTAAGGTGAAAAGGATGGAAGGGGAGGAAGGAGGGGACGTTAAGAAATGGGGGCTGTGAGATGGCACAAGATATTGACATTGCTACAAGGGTTAGAGGAAGAAATAGAATTTTGTGTGAAAGAACGTAATATGAAGAGGACACACAAATGATGAAGGAGACACTGATGAATAAAGAGGCACTGACGAAGGAGGCACCGATGATGAAGAAGAAACTTACAATGAAGGTGATAGTTTGATGAAGGAGATGACAGAGTAGATATACTATGCCCTGGTGATGAAAGAGACACTAATGATGAAAGAACACGGATGGTGAAGGATTCACTGATGGTGAAATGGCTCGCCGATATAGGAGACACTGATAATAACGCCATTGATGATGAACGAGGCACTGATGACGAAGGAGAAACTGATGATACAGGAGACATTGATGATGATGGAAGCACTGTCGTTGGAGGAGGCACTGATAATGGAGGAGGAAGGAACTGATGATGAAAGAAACACTGATGATGAAGTAAGCACTGCTGATGAAGGAGACGCTGATAACTCAGAAAGAACTGATGATGCAGCTGGCGATGATGGGGATGGAAAAACGAATGATGTAAGAGGTACTGATGAAGAATTTGGCACTGATGAATAATAAAACATTGATGATGAAGGGGACACTGACGCTGGAGAAGGCTTTGATGATGAAGAAGGAACTGATCAGGAAGGAAAAACACTGATGATTAATGAGGCAGTGACGATGAAGAAGAGACTGATGATACAGGAGGCACTGTTATTAAAAGAGGCACTGCTGATGAAGAAAACACTGATGAAGATGAAGACACTAGTGATGAGGGAGGCACCAATGATAGAGCCACTGATGACTGATCCATGAGCACCGATGTAACTTATCTAACAGCACCTTTGTAACTGATCTTACACCACCGTCATAAGTGAGGCCATGGCACCGTTCTACCTCACACCGCAGCACTTTTGTACCAAAAGGGGCGCATAAACCCGTATGGACTTTATACCCTCTAAAACATCATACAAAATTTCGGAGCTGAACTCGTAAACGTATCCAGATCAAACTCTTAGTCCTGTAAAAGTCACGTCTACCTAACACAAATTTCGCGGTTAACCAGAACAGTCTGATGCGGCGACCGAACAGCTCCCTTGCCAGGGCCAACCTCTGTCTGCGCCGCATGTTAACTCATACGCAAAAATGGCGCAAGAGCTGGCACCTATGAAATGCAGCGTACCTATGCAAAAGAACATCGAAGTCCCAATCCAGCTCTCGACAGATCAAGCGAAAATTTAGGACCCCAAACTAACAACGGAAACCGAACCGTTGAAGGAGGTAACCACGTCATAGGTAGAAACAGAGTTCCCTGCCCGCGAAAAAAGTGAAATATTAAACAAAAGCAATGTAACAGCTTAGGCACCTCACATTAAAAAAATCGAGTTAGTGTTACTTTTGGTACATTAAACTGTTATCATGCAAACGCTAGAAGTCTCCGAGACAAAATCGATTAATTTGGTATACATGTACTGAACAAAAGATCGACATAATAGCCATCTAAAAATCGTCGATGGAATTCAGTGCTATAAATTATCTTGGCGAATTCACTGTCCATGGGTACTCACTATTTCGCACAGATAGACAAGACCGAAAGGGCAAAGGAGTATTTACTCGAAAATACTTCTCTAGAGATATTAGGAGGTACCATACCAAACAGCAGACACGACATGACGTCCCTCGTGCATTGCCTCCCAAAGAAAACGGTTGCAAATGATTTCGATCTCAACAGCACCTTCATCGATGTCATCACAACACAAAACACTATTCTACTTGGACACTGCAATATTACTAACATTGATTGGAGAACAGACAAATGTTCTGCCACAGGCAAGTGCCTGATCGATTCTGCTGACACATACAAGAGGCAACAATATCCTTGAACTTCTATGTTGAGCAATAGACTCTTCTTTCATGAACGTTGCAATGTGCTCACCAGTCGGAACTAGCGACCATACCTGTATCCAAATCATGATAAAGCTTGCGTTGGAAACGTCAAGCGATTATGTCCCTAATTTTTGATTAGCAAACTTTTATGGCTTACGAGAGTCAACAGCGTTTGAGAATATATCCCTCGGGCACCAGTCAAACACACGTTAAACAATTTTTATTTTTACTTACAAATATTGAACGGGATCATATCCCGCGAAAGATCAGGTGATCAGCAGACAATCAGCTAAGTACTGAAAAGGTGAACTGCAGTATCTTCAATCGAAAGAGAAAGCATAACACTCGTCATATAAGAATCCCTTGCATTACGAAGCGGTCTTTCCGTTATGTTATCCGACGAATAAGGAAAATCCGGATTCTTTTTCGTATATACAGAACCAAAATATTGGTTTAGTAGGACACTCACCAAGTGTCGTATGCTTGCACAAGAACGAAGCAGCCGATGACACTGGAATGTGCGTCCAACTAAACTAATACTTCTATCCTGTTTTTACGGATGAGAACACGGATATTCCCACTGTGCAGGATATTATTGCGGAAAAGCAAACTGAATTCCTCATCGCCGCAAATGTGTATTCGGCAGAAGTAACTAACTAAATTGACAACTGAAACCCACACAATCTCAAGGTATTGACCAAGTTAATTCTAGAAAACTGGAGTAGACTGGGAAGGATATCGCTGAACCCATCTCAAAAGTTTTATTTGAATCTGATACAAATCCCAAGTGTCCTTTGCAATGGAAAAAAAGCAAACGTTACTCAAAATTTAAAATAAGGGGGAAAAGAAGTGTCCCGGCAATTACCGACCAATTAGTCTCACCCTCGTCATTGTCAAATTGATCTAAAACTTGATTAAGGCAAGAATAAGAGAATTGTGTGGTTGATAGAAGACTCTCAGCCCGGCTTTAGACAATTGTTCATGACTGATGATTCTGACGCAATTTTTACGGAAGTTAATGGAAATTTACGACGCGAAGTCTCTTTTCTATTTTTTAGAGTTGGCAAAACTTCCGTTTAAGTCCCTCACAGACGCTTAGTGAATTCTATAGCATCGATATTCAAGGCGATATAAATAACTGGATAAGTTGCTGGCTCACAGACAGATGGCAGCGAGTCGTGGTAACAAAGCCTCTTTCCCATGGGGTAGTATGACAGGCGGAGTGCCACAATGATCTGTTTTAAGTCCATTTATTGAAGTAAAATTAACAAACTATCTAGATAAAAACGTGTTTTCAAACATGATCAAGATTCCATACAATACCAAGCCAGACGGAAAATTGCAATCAGAACTTGAGAGTCACCAGATGAAATTAGACTTGATAAAAATTGTTGATTGGTCAGAAAAGATTCAATTGAATTCGATGTCGACATCTGTAAAGTTACGCACATAGATCATCACAACTCCAAATACAAATATTCCCTGTCCGGAAACGAAACGGATTCACGCCACATAAGAAAGATAACTTTTTGTCATCATCAGTGACAATTCAAAAGAAAATAGCAATGCTACGATACTGCAAATAAAGCAAATAACGTGTTAGGTACGATATCCAGTACTATCTCGTACATGAGCAAACTGATTACTTTTAAGTTTAAAAATGCATTCGTTACAACGCATAGCGAGTAGTCTGTCCAATTCTGATCTTCATGTCTTTGGAAAGATATTATTTCATAAGAGAGGGTTCACCGTAGGCTACCAAACATTTCGCTGGGCAAAAGATAGTTCAAAGACAGACTTCGCGAACATAAGAAACATTCGCTGAAGAAGCTTCGAGTCAGGCAGACGTGGCCTGATCGAAGTGAGAAAGATTATGAAGGGCACGAAAAAAAACGAAGACAATTTTTGTTAGCCTTTCTACTCTAGATTCGAAGGGGATGACCAGTAATAGTGGTTACTCAATCGTTGGTAAGCGTTTCACACTCGACATAACGTGTCACTTCTTCACGTATTACGCTGTCGAAGAATGAAACAAACATCCTAGGAAAGTTTGAGTTTGAGTCACAGCTCGACAAATTCTTCCAAAATCGACGTTAATTATTATTCGGGTGCAGCACGTTGTGACACGTTTCAGAAACATGTCTGGAAACAGTGCAAGTATAAGAGTTAACAAATGTTGCCAGTTTTGACACTAGTATGGGGAAAATAGTGCCCGACATTGGCACTATCTCGGTAAAAATGGTGGCCGGCATTGGAACCTACTCGTTGCGAAACGGTGTCCTGCAACGACACCGGCCACCGTTGGTGGGACGAGGAATAAATTCAGGGCCTGTTTCAAATCAGCATCGTGGCTCGGTGGCTTTCTTGTCAGCTGCTGATCTGAGTTGTTTCGAGTGTTGGCATCAAATAAAATTTTCTACTACAAACTTTCAATTTCTTGAACTTTTAATGCAGAAACTACACGAAATCGTGATGCTCAGAACTAACTACACAAATACGTGATGCTCAGAACTAACTACACGAATTCAGATACTCAGAACTAACTACACAAATACATGATGCTCAGAACTAACTCCACGAATGCGTGATGCTCAGAAATGACTACATGAATTCATGATGCTCAGAACTAACTACACGAATACGTGATGCTCTGAACTGACTACACGAATTCATGATGCTCTGAACTAACTACACGAATACGTGATGCTCTGAACTGACTACACGAATTCATGATGCTCAGAACTAACTGCACGAATTCATGATGCTCAGAACTAACTTCACGAATACATGATGCTCTGAACTAACTACACGGATATTTGGTACTCAGAAATGACTACTCGAATTCATGATGCCCAGAACTAACTACACGAATACGTGATGCTCAGAACTGACATCACGAATACATGTTGCTCAGAACTAACTACACGAATACGTGATGTTCAGAAATGACTATGCGTATTCATGATGCTCGGAACTAACTACACGAATACGTGATGCTCAGAACTGACTACATGAATTCATGATGCTCAGAACTAATTACACGAGTAAATGATACTCAAAATTAACTACATGAATTTACGATGCTTAGAACTAACTATACGAATACGTGATGCTCAGAACTGACTGCGCGAATTCATGATGCTCATAACTAACTACACGAATTCATGATGCTCAGAAATAACCTCACGAATACATATGATGCTCGAAATAAACTACACGAATACAAAATACTCGGAACTAATCCCCGCTCATATTAAAAAACAATTTGTAGCCAAAATCCTTTTTGTCGTCTTTAATAACCCTTTGAACAGCGAACTGCTCAATAGCTGCCACAACAGCTTTAAAACTGACGCAACAGCGCTGCAACTGGGCAGAGGATATATTCACGATTAACTTGTGTAACAGCGGAGTAAATATTGTAAAGGGTTTGCATCGGGCTATTAAATACAAGGCTAATGGAAAGTGAATACAACACGAGCCTTCGATCCAGCATACATGGGCATGATTTGATGAACACGTGAGCTTTGAGGAATACCGAGAGAAAGAGAAATACGAAGGACGTTCCTGTTCAAATTGAAGAAGAAATTAATTTAACCGGAATAGATTGACTGTCGAAAGTATCTTCAAAAAGATACATGGTACATTTCTGCGTCAACATTGTATTATAAAGCCGTTGAGAGAAGGAAAGCGAGGGACTATACTGGTACGATCGCTTGGGGAGATGTTCCTTGCGAAGTGAAATTATTGATTGTTGGGGGATGAGGTAAGCAAGAGGAGGTTAAATGAGGTTCCAGAGATGTCGGGGATGGGGAGAGAGCGAAAGAACGTACCTCCACTTATGGAACCCTGTCCAGTTTGGGGCACATGGGGTGTCGATGGTGATACAGGTTGGAGGGTGATGAGGGAGTGACGAATTAGAAGTGAGGAAGACGAGCCATTTCAGAAGGTAATGTGGGGAAAACAGGAGGGAGGGTGATAATGATTAGACAGGATAGAGGAGGACGATGATGATTTAAGTTAGAGATGATGCGGACTAGGCATGTTAGAGTGTGATGCTGGTGGGACAGGTTAAAGGGAAACGATGACATGACAAGTTGGAGGGTGATGAGGGCAATACATGTAAGGGAGTGGCAATGATGTGACAGGTTAGAGGACGATGATGGTGTGACAGGTTCGAGGGTGGCAAAGGTGAGACATGTAAGGGAGTGGCAATGATGTGACAGGTTAGAGGACGATGATGGTGTGACAGGTTGGAGGGTGACGAAGGTGAGACAGATAAGGGAGTGGCAATGATGTGACAGGTTAGAGGTCGACGATGGTGTGACAGGCTGGAGGGTGACGAAGGTGAGACATATAAGGGAGTGACAATGATGTGACAGACTAGAGGACGATGATGGTGTGACAGGTTAGACGGTGACGAAGTTGAGACATGTAAAATATTACGAAAGGTGAGGAAGGATAGAGGGTGATGACGGTGCGATAGGTTTGAGGGTGATGACGGTGCGATAGGTTTGAGGGTGCTGACGGCACAGCAGGTTAAGGACCCATGAAAGCGAAACAGATTGTCATAGGATGCCGTTCGCGAGAAACAGACGCTTATCAAAGCAATATTGGACAAATATACAGCTGTATTACGAGCAATAGATTTCAAAGAAGTAAATGAAAAAGTGCATAAATTGAAAAGATATATTGATGGCAATTATTTGGTAGAAGCTAAAGCACCAAACGATAACTAATAAATTATTAATGAGCGATGGCGACAAATCTTTGAAATACTAATGTGTATCTCAGGAAAGAGATTAGGTATGTTTCTATGTCAAATAAGATGTTGACACTTCATGTGACCTAAGTTGGTTTAATCACGATACGAGTCACAGTTTATTTATTTATTACGGTATCCAAATCAGTTCCATTCTATAGCTTTGTATGCTGTCCTGAACGACACGGTAATTATAATACTATCGTACCACCTAATAATTGATTAAAAATAATTCAAATCTGATTTGTCACGCTAATACTTGCACTCACACGTAATGTTCATACATTATATTCAAATACTCCTTCTTATGTAGGGGTTAACATCAGACGCTACGTGTTATTAGGTTTCATGGCCGACAGCGTTTTGAGGCGAAACTGGCCAACGTGTACTAATTTAATTTGTGAGCTTCTTATGGGCAATTTGTGTAATACCTTTTCAGGTCCTTTGTGCGATGCCATTTCAGGTCATTTGTGACATACCCTTTTAGGTCATTCGTGTGATGCTGATTCACGTCATTTGTGTGATACCATTGCAGACGCTCCTCTTGTTCCTAAGTTGACCTCCAGCATCTCGGAGTCAGAAAGACGAGCTAACATGAAATCGAAGAAATACAAGGGGAAAGAGTAAAAGTTTGCTATCGATCGAGTAGCAGCTCCAGCAGTCCGGTTCCATACTTCCCTCATTCCCATTTGAGTGGGATCGTTAAGAGAAAGAATCCTACGCAAGAGGATTCTTGCAAGCTCAAACAAAACTGTTACACAATGATACATTTGGCCAGGGACAAATCGTTATCGCTCTTCTCTGAGCTCCCTCCCACGCACTCACTCTCCCACTCCTGTATGTATATCCCCCGTATATCTTTCGCTCTCGCTCCAATATCTAACATTTCCAGTCATATCTCTCACACTCAAAACCCAATGTACATCTCCCTCCTACATTCCGACCTCTCACTATAATAAAAACATGACTTACTCCCTCCTGCACATCACTACAGTGAATATGTCACTCCCTCACTCATATATATTACTCTCTCTCCTCTCTCTCTCTCTCTCTCTCTCTCTCTCTCTCTCTCTCTCTCTCTCTCTCTCTCTCTCTCTCTCTCTCTCTCTCTCTCTCTCTCTCTCTCTCTCTCTCTCTCTCTCTCTCTCTCTCTCTCTCTCTCTCTCACTCACTCACTCCATTCTATCTTTTCCCTTTCTCCCTTTTGTCTTTCAATTATCTGTTACCTGGAAGACCAATATTACTTCAAAATTGCCCTATACGCGTTCAAAACTTTTTCCAGAAACTAGGATTACGAACTATTCAATTCAATTAGGGAATTCTCGGATGTGCACAATCATTACACAACAAATGCGAATGCATTCCCAGTCATAATAAATCCACATCTAAATTCAGTATCCACTTCAACTGTGTTTTAATTATTTAGAACTCGCTAACTCCTGTTTACCGTCTGAATGCTTCTCTTTTAGTCTTTAAGTCAAGACTGAAAGAGTTGTACTTTTCATCTTACAAGCGCAATAGTAATTAGCTATCGTCTTATAGTTTCTCATCGTTTCTCAATCGTTTCTCAGTTGGTAACCTTGTTAGAAGCAGATGAATTTTCAGCTGAACAATTTTGCGGTATATTTGAGATTTATTTCTTTATATGTTAATGATGCTCTTCTGTCAAATACTATCAGGTAATTAATTGTCGTGAGTTGTTTCAGGATGGTGACAAGGCTTAGTAAATCTGTGAACATTTCCTTTAGGTCTTACAGTGATAGGTATAATCGATAGGTTAGTTCGTATGGATTAGGCTGCCCCAGAAACTCTGAATAGCCTAAATAATGCCTGCAATTTTGTACCTTGACATGTCAAAATTATATAAGTAAATCATTAAAATCTTGTTGTAATATTAATGACTTTGTAATATTAATGATTTAATTACCACTATCATGTTGTAATAAACTGTCTCAAATTGTTTCAATCATTCACACCAACCTGTCACTCTATCAACTTTTTCTCTCGCTTTTATATTATACGATCTCTCCTATATTTTACTCTATCTCTATATTGTATCCTTTACTCTCTATTTCCTTGTTCTCTCCATCCTGACAAACACTCCGATCTACAGGGTACCAGCAACAAAACTTGACGAAAGTAAGCGCTGATAATTCAAACCAGATTGACGTAGAAAAGTGAAACATAAATACATGACAGAATACGTCCTGAAATGTTATAACCTATACTAGATACTGCCACTGCCTTAATAATTTCCGTTGTTACAAGTGTTTTAAAGAAATCTGGGTTACAAGATGTGCCTTCTAACTAGTGAGCAGCGGTTTTCATTTTTGAGCAGTACTACTCACATAATTCTCCAAACATAGTGAAAAGAACATATTTGAAAGAAAGACAATATGAATAAAAACACTAAGACTGTAAGCAAGGTGGTCTATAAATGGAGAGGAAACGACCGCTTAATTACCCAAACAACGTGCAAGAAAAGAGGTGCGCGATGCAGATTTGAATGGAATCATTCAAGAAAACTAATACGAAGGGTAATGAAACTGGCTGCTGAGATATGGATCAGTCGTGCGACTGTCAGGTTCATTTTAATGTTTGTTCTTAAACTTAAACATTACAAGCTGCAAACCTCACAACAGCTCATGAACATAAACGGATCAATTAATTATCCGACGAAGAACGATTAGATGCAGATAAATTCATTTTCAGCGATGAGAGTCACATATATTTAAACATATTTATTAATAAGCATAACTTTCTTAAATGAAACTCTCAAAAATCTGTATAGGCTTTGGATAATCACTTGGACGGGAAACGTACATAATGTGAACACGGAAGCATTTATTGAAGTGCTAGATAATTCAATGTCTGTTGATAGTCATTGCTGTGTCTGGTCTCAACAAGATGGTGCAACTGATCACTCATCTTGCAGTAGCTTGGCTGAGGAGCCGCGCTGGACACGTCATCATCTCACGCTGATCTGATGCTTTCAGTAGCTTGGCTGAGGAGCCGCGCTGGACACGTCATCATCTCACGCTGATCTGATGCTTTCAGTAGCTTGGCTGAGGAGCCGCGCTGGACACGTCATCATCTCACGCTGATCTGATGCTT
>SDVV010031793.1:0-11507 GCA_016164225.1 Gammarus roeselii
ATCCTTGTGTCGATAGATGATACCACAGAAAAAGTGCGTTCCGTAAACTAAAATGCAAGGCCACTTTTCAAATTATTTTGCTGTCATATTGTGCTCCATCTCTCACTATGGCAGCATCCACTCAGCGGTGTCGAGCGACGGGGGATATCCCGTTTGACAATCACGTGCGTTGATATTTTTTTATATTTATAATCGTGCGTTGATACTCAGTTTGTTCATGAATGATACGAAAACGTATCCGCGCAGTATTACAGCGAAAGATGATAACACGATTAAAACTAGTATTTGATTTCATGCCCCGGGCCGTAGAATTTTTGTGAGATCAAATGCATGCTGAATTTTGTTCTTCTTATTAAATAGACTCACTCAATCGTTTTTTGATATAAGTGTGTGGTTATATTAGTAGAGGGTTGAGGTTCAATGCCAAACTAATAATAGACTAAATTTGAGGGATACTATACCAATCAATAGAATAATATAAAAGTTTTCAGTCAATCCTCTATGCACTGTATAGCTAATTGCGATTATACTTATAATCGGAAGTATAATAGCTGTCAGTTTTCGACTGACAGCTATGGGGTGAGGTTTTGCGGCTAGGTTCCTCCTCTGCTTGATATAAACAGAGGAGACCACTTCCAAATATTAATCGGTTACATTAAGGATTGATCAATCAGGCCATCAGTGCAACAAAGTGTGTGCCATATCTACAACACAGTGTTTATGTGTTTGTGATGAACTAAGCAGCGGAATTTTATTCAGTCAATGTAAAGGTGGAAATTTGCTGCTTTGCCTCTCTACTTGCTCTACCCTCTACAGTCGTGAAGCGAGTAACCTCAAAGAGGCTCGAACAAACCTTCTGTGCTCCGTGCCTCATCAAATACACATTCCAAGCCTCACCACATTCTCCCCCTTCCTTTGCTTTACCTCATTAACGGTCCTAGTAAATTCAATCTCACCCGGTAGTCAAGACAAAGTCATGAAAAAAAATCTGTGTCAAGACAAATGCTCATCGGGAAAATTAGTTTAAAAACTGCCTTTATCGACTTGCTAAAAGTGAGAACACAATCATTGACTTGCAAAAAAAATGACATTGAACTCAGAACAGGGTTGAAACAGGAGTGTTAGAAAAGTCCACCAGTTATGCAAGAAAGTATCTACACCCAGGATGATGTTTGTCAAAACACCCCCCTTGAAAAATAGAAACAAATCTATGAGTTAGTAAGCTTGAAACGCAATATTAGACGGTATATTTTAGGCGTCATGAACCTAAATATGAGGGACACAAACAACCTCAACGACATCAGCCAATATCTGGTCAATCTCATCCACAAAAACAAATAAACCTTCAGTTAAGTGATAATTTTCAAGCCCTTGGACATTGGCAACAGAATCCTAAAAGCAATCAGATAAACCAGAACATGAACACTCGTTGGGACAACAATGGCAATAACGCAAACGGCAACAAAACTAACTATGCTTGCAACAAACAACTCAAACATCAGTCTCCTGTTCAAAAACTCATCAAACATCGTCAAAACTCCAACAATCAAAAACAGCAGACAGAACCAGAACAAGTGGACCAGCAACAACCCCAAGTGGACCACCATAAGCAAACGTCTGCAGTCGCTGACGAAGAGGCAAGCGGCCTCAACTGCGCCACCACACTTTCTGAGTTCTGGAATCAGCTGTCGAGCCGAGGATCAACCTCTGCCAAAAGGGAAAGAGCCAGTGGTGAAGTATGTTACTCCGACAACTTGCCGCAGTCGATTGGATGATCTTCAACAGTCGACAGTGGAGATGAGGAAAAGAGCGACAACAACCTCTGGGACGGGCATATTCTCCTCTCTATCTAACTCTTGCAATGAGTTTCATACTCGACTTATGGCATTTGCAAAAAAAGAGGCCTTCGGTGTGGCATCTAATTTTTACCGTACTTGAATATGATGGTAAAAAAGATCGTCAACAATTTCTCTTTGCCGACATCCTTCCTCATGTGTCATCAAATATTGTAAATTGGAGTGTGTTCTAAAACATTGTTTTTTCCTCGTGTCAGGATATGGTTGTAACATGAATGAAATGCAAAATACCTCCAAATAAACAACACCTCCGAATTACTTCATCGACAGCTCAATACTCTGAATGGAGGAAAAAGTAAACAATTCTGATTTTTTTGATCGTGCTTCAACATTGTTCTCCACGAAATCGATCCACATTTGCAAATGAGTGTCAAATATTCCGGAGTGTCAAATAATTCCTGGAGATGAGCTCCCTCGCCATTCAAATTCATTAGAAAACAATTCTGATTGCGGGATGAACTTGGTCTCGACATGGTGATTTTATAACTTTAAATTTATCTGTATATGTAATAACTTTGCCGGAAGAAAAGTTTACTGTGCTGAGGGCCTGAACTTGTCTTTCCGCTGTGATATCCTGAGGATTTGGAATATCCGGATTCTCTAACGAGAGTACAGAACAAAAAGATTAGTTTCGTAGGACAATCATCTCTGTTATTCATTCCTAGCTCACCACAACTGTTCTCCATGAAACCTATTACAGATCTTGATTTTCTTTGCTCGGAAGATATCTGAATAATTGTTTCCGATTAGTTTAGGCATTCACCGCAATGTCTCCTTCAGGAACATTCTTTTCACGTTTAACGTTTTTTTCAGCGTCATTTCTGTTTTGTCGAATGCTTTACTTCTCTTGGTGATTGAAGGTACTGGAGTTCTCCTTCCCAGTTCTTAGGCGGATTGCTTGCTGATCGTCAGTTTTGAGCGGAATACGCTCGAGTACAATATTTTTTGGTATAGTCATGAAAAATGTTTAACGATTGGTTATATTCACTGACCCCATCAACTCTCTTAGGTCATCAAAGTTAGCAGCATGAGAATGTGGGATTTTATTTTTGTTTAATAACGTTTCAACTCAATCTCTATCGTGAAACGTACCTAGTTTTGATCGCTAGTTCCGAGTGTTTTGCAAACTTCAACGTTCGTGATATTACAGTTGATAGCACGAAATAAAAGAACAAGGATATTGCTGTCTCTTGTAGGTGTCTTTACCATTTGGGTCAAGAACTTGTTGCCTTCAAAATCAATCGGACGTTGGTCGTTGGCAGTGTATAAGTCTGTTTCCTGATTAATGTCAGAAATATTGAAGTCTCCAAGCACAATACGGTTTTGTTTAGGGGCGACATCGAAAAGGGTGTTGACAAATCGATATTATCTGCAACCTTGATTGTTGGGGTACAATTGGGATTTCTATGATTTCTGAGTATTTTTTACGAAGAACAATAGTCCTCTGCCCTCTTGGCCTCGTCTATCTATGTGATATAGTGAGTAACCAGAGAAAGTAAATTCATCTAAATAATTTCTTGTGCTCGATTTTTTCCACGACTGTTCGCGCCGCATGTACATGAACTATCGACTAATTTAAAAATTAGCACCGAAGCAAGATAAATCCTCTGAAGGCTTTCATTTCCCATAGTTTTGATTTAATGATAGAGATGGGGAACAATCTTGTATGATTGGGACACCGAGGTAAATATTGCATATGAAAATATAAACGATAAACCATCTTTTTTCAACTAAACGTATATTATCTTTATTCTTCGTGAAGCGATGTATGGAACGATCTGGCATGATTTCATTTTGATGAAGCCTAAATCATGAATGTTTCATTAATGCTCAACTTATCCCTGTCTAAAATGATGCATTAAATATTTTCAGCAATAAACAACTCTTAAAGACCTTGAAGAAGTGATTCGAGATCTGTTATCTGGTGAACTGTTCTTGACGAGCTAGATTCTTTCAATAATTTCCGGGCAAGTTCACTGCCGGCATACAAAGTGGGTCGGCTAACCATTTGAAAGCAATGCAAATGACGGCGCTCTGGATAGTAAACTGAGTACTTTGACAAAAGTTTTGATTGACTCCGAGAGGGAATTATCCTGCAGGATAATGATGCTGCTGGCTGCTATTGGAAGTGGCTTTGGAGCTTAATTGCCGTAGTTCATTCATATGAGCTTGGAGTTTGTAGAGTCGGCAAGCGTTCGCTATCTGAAGGAGTACCGTAGCACGTCCGGATCTCTTCTTGATTGTATATTGCATCCTTTTTCTGTTCTATATTTTCATCATGTGTTTATAGGAAAATTTGACACTGAATATCTCTTCAAGTTCGGTAGGTTCCAGGAACAACGATAAAATTCATCTACCAAAGCCACACAATTCTTAACAGTGTTGAATGACTTATTTTAATAACAAAATGAATGAATGAGAAGTTTTTAGGAAAGTGTGGGCAGTGTGATAAACAATTAAATGTTAGCATTAAACAGCTAAAAAGACATATTGTAGGTCGAGCAAAGTGGTTATCACTGGCTGCAACACATTCGCACATGCTGAACAGACTGTATCCAACGCTGAACACACTGTAACCAGAGCACAGAATTAGAACACTTCAGTGGAATAGTTTGCCGTTACTCCTCAGCAAATTGATATTGTCTCGTGCCAGGAGGATACCATAATGAGCAGGGAACAATCCACGCGAATAACATTGCATGCGACAAAAGTGGTTTAATTGCCTTTATCTGCTTATGGTATCCTGTGTTTGTTTTATTCCGATGATGGTAACAATAATAATAGCATAAGGCAGGAGAACTCAAACTTAAATTTTAAACATGAAATGGTTTCATCTTCACTGTAAAGGTGTTGTCTGTTCCCTTAATTTGTAAAAGTTTTATAAATTTCAGCTTATTGGAATCACCATAAGACAGTTTTATGCATTTTTTATGAAATGTCCTCGTATATTTCCATATCAAATTTGTAACACGTGCAAGACACGTTCCGAATTGTTAGCTACCTTCTTGAATAAACTTAGCTATGAATCTTATCGAAAACTGTTACTGTTTTTTATATTGCTATACACAATAGGTGTCAGTTTCATTAACGTAGCTATTAAATTTTGTGAAATGGAGTCATTTCCGATCAATTAATAATAATTTCATCCCAGAAATTAATTTCCAGCTGGTGTTATCTGTATATTTGTGGTTCTGACATTATGCTCCTCATGAAAATATAAATTTCGCTGGAAAAAAATTATATATAGATTACAAAAAATCCAGCATTTGATTTTTTCAAAAAATATTCATCTGCTCTGTCTAGTTGAGTGTTTCATCTAATGAATAGCTGCTGCTGCGTTTACATCTGCTTTCGAATATTAATATACTTTTTTTTTCGAATCGACTAAATATACCCTCAACGTCATCACGAAGAGCCTCTGAAGTATGAATTCAGCAATGTTATCTTGGCCGATAGGAAGTATTCCATACACAAAAACCAACTTCATGCTGAACGTTATTGCATATTTTTCATCAGACCGTGGTTCTGAAAGATGTTTTCTGCACACGAAGAGGTAGTCATAACCCACTTTCACTGTGAATACTGAATTCCGCAAAAAATCCTCCATAATCGTGGTCAGCTGAAAAGGCAGCAACGTTCAAAATGAAAACGGCTTTCGTGCATGCATTCGTCGTCTAGTTCGAGCTCGCCAAGGGCAGAACACTCGCTGAATTCAAGCCTCCAAGGCTCCGCCCTGGTGAATAGCTAGAATTTTGTGGGAATGCGAAGCATTCTTAAACAAACGTTTTATCGCACTGGGAGGCCAATTGTATGGTAATATGAACGTTAGGAGGTATTGTAGAAGCTTCGCATGGTATTCACTGTGTGCAATACTCAACGAATCCCTCTTAATGAAATTGCGCCAGGTATTTTCAAATGCTTGATAACATGTTTCATAATATACGACAAATGTTTTCATTTGGATTCTGTTTTCAGCAGTGAATATATTTATGGAATATATTCACTGCTGTTGTAACTATTATCGGAAATGACAAATTTGGACCATAAATTTACAATTACCTTACCATTACACGACTTTTGACTACCATGGCTTTAATTTGGGACACGGACATTGATAAATTGCCTAATGTGCTGCCTACCAAAGTGTGATAAGTGACACAACATTCTGCAAAGTTGGAAGATTGATAGGCTTGTTTGAAGCGGAGTATTTCTTGCGCCCTCCGTAGGGTAATTGTTGAAGAGTTTTGAAAGTGAGGAACAAAGTTAGAGGGTTGATCTTGGGTTCTTGTTTGAAACTCGTTCAGAGTTGATGATGATGAGGTATGGTTTGATCGAGAACTCCTGATTTATGGCCACTGGTAAACGAGTTGAGCGCCAACTGCTGCTCTAACACGCTCTGTCGTTGGTGATGGACAGGCAGGGTTATTTGAGAAGGAAAGGTATTTTTGGATAGGGAGAAACGAGCAATTGTCATAAGAGGAAAGGGTGGTCAAGCTGCATGGTTTTAAAAATATTTAATTACTATTGCATTTGACAACACAAATTTATGCAAAACAATTGTTACTTATTACACCATAACATATCTTCGCGAAAACTTTCGAACTGTTGTGCATGCACATATTTAGCTTCTATGACTGTCGTTATTCATGTATTCGACAAATTTATCAGTCGGCTTTTGGAAAGCAGTGTCGACATCTCAATACATGTCAGTTCTGCTGTTCATGCCCTAGTTACATGATTCGTTACTTAGTGACTTTCTTAACTTCCGTGGGTCGGAGGGCGGCTCGTCTTTTTAATGTTCACTCGAAAACGAAACTCGGTATCTTTTTCTGCTTAAAAACATCATTGCACCTTAAAAAAGTGCCATGATGATGTAAACGACAGAAGGTTAGCCTACAAGATATTGTATTCCATTAGGCATGAATATAATCTCAAATTAAACCTTGATTGCGCAGGACACTATGTGAAACCAGACAATGCAATGGGTTCATACAAACCGGATCACCCACTACTTAGTAACATTTTACATGCAAGGGTCGACTCCATACGAGCTAGGGTGGCATTACGCGTTACATAGAACATGAACTAGCGCATCACTTATTGAGGAGATAAATCATAATCCCAACAAGAACTAGCGCATCACTTTTTTGAGGAAAAAAGTCCTAATCCCGACATGAACTAGCGCATCACTTATTGAGTGAATAAGTCATAATCCCAACAAGAACTAGCGCTTCACTTATTGAGAAATATGTCATAAGCCTAACAAGAACTAGCGAATCACTCATTGAGGAAATAAGTCATAATCCCAACACGAACTAGCGCATCACTTATTGAGGGAATAAGTCGTAATCCCAACGAGAACTAGCGCATCACTTATTGAGAAATAAGTCATAAGCCTAACAAGAACTAGCGAATCACTCATTGAGGAAATAAGTCATAATCCCAACAAGAACTAGCGCTTCACTTATTGAGGAAATAAGTCATAATTCCAACAAGAACTAGCGCTTCACTTTTTGGGAAAATAAGTCATAATCTCATCAAAGCTTGCAACTGCTTGTCATTTCTCACTTTATGAAGTAACATTTTCTGAGTTATGCATTGGTGAACGATGAAAGTGGGACCGGTTGAGAAACTCGTATATTTCTTAGTTTTGTGGCAAAGTATTTCAACTAATAATAAAAAGATAAGACATCCAATGTACATAGAATATATATTCTTCCGCTATGAAGGTGTTCAAATTACTGTTTACTCTCATATTTATATGCAGTTCAACTTCGAATTCAATAAATGATAATTCTCAATAGTTGCTGATGAAGGCTCATCCGTGGAGCCGTGGAGGAACTTGATTAAGTTTTACCAATTTATAAAGAAAATTCAGTTTGCATTGAAGAATCTCATTTAACACTTTTTTTATCAAGCTTCTATGGTCTCGCAAATTAACCCATCATCAGTCCAGTTTTAGTCAGCGGTCCTATAACCAAGCAGGAGTCCTTTGATAGTGCTGATATTGGAAATGCTTGAAATTTGTCTTCGTTGTTTCCATTGGAAGAAGATATGAGCTTCATTGTGAATTTCGTGAAGTTAGGTGTCATTCTTACTACTTCTATCATTTCTTGGATTGGCAATAACACCGTGGGGAGACCTCACTATAACCTGATAATATGTCGACGAATTGTTTCCTAAATCAGAATATTTATATAATTCAGATCGCTGCTGTGGGAGTGGTCAGAGCATGCCCATTAAAAGAAAAGCCGTCTAGATAATTTCAATCATCTAATTACGAAATTATCGTTAATTAGAATGACCAATAGCTAATAGGAAATTCGACAAAATAATACCTAACTGACTCTGTCATAGATAACATTTGAATTACACAATAGCTAGTTGAAATCTGTTCAGCTTATAAACAACTATGTATAATTCCAGTAACTTCTTAAATCACGATTAGACTCCTCAAACTACTTTAATATGTTGTAAATTGATACGAGAAGGTATATCGACCAATAAGCTCCAAATTTGGCCGCTCTTCCAACGCAAAAATCTAACTTTTTGTAAAAAATAAATCAACTTTGCAAGCACCCAACGGTTGTGGTGTCTATTGAGTTGCTAGCAGCATTGGGCCGGCTGCAAGGATGAAGCTACATCTGATGGCACTTGTTTGCCCAGGTTTGATTAGTGGAATTTTTTAGGGGATTTGTATTCCATCTGTCTTTTAGGAACAGCGTTATGCCATTGCGTCTTTAAAAGCTTAGTTGTGATTTCTTGTAAATAAATGGCAGAGACAATTGCTGCTCCAGTTGCCTGCCTGGGTGATAATGTTGCCTTCGTAAGCGGTACTTTGCTACGTTCGCTCATCACCTAATCATATTTCTACTTTCCAGCATTGCTGAAGTGATTATTGAAGGTTTCAGCAATTTCTTTTTGGTTTTTCATGGTTGCATGATTTTTTTTTTTGCTGCTTGAGGTGCAAGGTGTTCCCGATGTTGTTCCAGGTCGGTTGGTGTTTTTTTATTCCTCAAATTATCTAGGTATATCTCTCTTAGCTGCAGTCTGCTGCAGTAAATACTTCCCGTGACAGTCTGCACGACTCATAGAATTGATGTAGTTCAGGAGACATTCAACAGATCGGAGGGGCTGTAATGTCTTCCTAATTAATGGTGCTAATGTCACTGGATTTAAGAATAATTTCTTGTATGTGCTGATTGAAAATTTACATCGTCCGTATTACGCATCATGTTTAACAGTGGAACTCTGTCCCAGAGCCATATTGAATCTTTCGAATTATTCCATTATGTTCTGAAGGTCCGGACGATTGGTTTCTGCTTTTCTTCCTTATTGTAATCATAACCTGTTTCTTCGTTACATGCATCTTCACCTAGAACAGATGATCGAATTTTCCTAATTATCAGCTCTAGCATTGAGCACATGAAGACATTTGTAATTCTGGTTGATGGGTCAAAGAGTTGCTTATGTTTTTTTCTTCAAATTATTGAGCCTAATATACTTACTTTAAATATTCCGTCAATGAAAAGAAGAGAGGTCATTTTTATGTTTCCGTATCAGCTTCTGTTTAGATTATAGATTCTAAGTGTCTGAATTATTGATTCTAAGTTTCTGGCTTCGGGGGGTCTGTCGACGGCTCCGACCATAAAGGGTTTCGTTTTCCTGACACGGACGGTAATTCAAACGTCTTTTTTGTCGCTATCTACGAACGTATTAATTCTTGTTTCATACTTATCTGCCACATAATGCAGGCCCCACCTCCAATGTGTTCTCAGTATTTCATGAGCACGTTGTATACATCGATCTGAATAAAGTTGTTATCAATCCTACGACACCGAGTAAACGTACACATTCTTTTGTTAATATGCACCTTGCCAGTTCTCTTTTGGAAAAAATACTTGTCTCACTTATGTTTTATCTCAATATGGTTCTTGCTTTTGACCGTGGTTTCTTCTCTAAATTATCAGGCGGCAGTTTTTGACTTCTGAGGTCGCTATCATGCAAATACTTCCTCTAGCTAGCGAAGGGTATTTGGTTCACCTGAAAGAGTAATAAATGAGTCGATGTAGAATTTCGAATATTTTCGTCTTCCGTTCATTTGGTGCTTTTGGATAAATATTCCAGTAAAATATGAATGCCGGTGCTCTTGCTTTATTTTAATTGATGCGTTGTTCTGCCTTGCAGAATCATTGCGTTATCTGTGTTGATTCGCAGGATAACATTAATTTCCAGTCTCCGAGCCCAACCAATGCAGTTGGGCGCTACGAAGTTCTACTGTCCACCGCAAACGGGCGTCAGTTTCTGATTCGTCCCGTTGGTGATTCTCGATTAAAGAATCTCATCTCGAGATAAAACGGACTCCTGCAACAGGACGTCCAAACCACATTTCGTTATTGCTGTACTGAAGATATAAATTAGAAAAAATCAGCTCTAATTTCAGCTCCATTACACAAACTACACAGAGAGAAAATGACTTGTAAAATGTACAATATCTGTCATGTTGGCCTGTTCATAGCCATATACATGTAAATGTAACATGATTTCTGCAAATAGTCTGTTCGAATCTACAATTATTTTCATATTGATTTTAGATCTTCTTGAATTTACATCTATCCGATAAATTATGCCGGTGTTTCACTTCTTTAGGCCATGTTCCCGGATGTCTTGTTGACACAACATGAATCTGGTAACTATTACATGATACTTTATGGGGAGTCAATTTGCATGAATTCGTGTCGCAACAAGTCTTCAAAAATTCAATTCATAAAAATTACGCCGTTTTCCTTGCTTAAATCAAATCAAATATCATAATGAAAATAATTAATAGAACACTATATACTTCATAGATCCCTCTAATCTCATATTCTAATGGCTTAGTGGTATCAGTCTCAGTCTTTGGCTTAAGTGCTTCGGGTTCGAACCCCACTCGTCACGGATCTTTTACCTCTTTCGATTTCATTAGAAACTCAAGCTTGTGGACCGCTTTCAACATTGAATGAGTACCAAGCGATCATCATTTATTGAAAAGTATAGTTTATGTATAATTTTATAGGTAAAAGCTAAATTTTGTTTCTAGCCTGCATGTAATAGTTACATGACGAAATCTTTTAAATTCAACAATACGAAATATGTAAATTCAAAAGGAAAATCTTATTGGAGAAAATTCGATAAGTCACGTCATGTTGAATTTACGATATACATGTATCTATTACCATACATTTCTCTCTGTGTATGCACGTGCAAAATCACGGGAAAATGTTTCTGATATTTTTTTCTTCCTCGTGACATATTTATTAGTCTGGAGGCACTTCCAGGCTCTCTCTTGAGGCACCTCAAGACACACTTCTGGAGGCACCCAAGACAATCTCGGGGACTGTAGGTCTGGAAAGCCATGGGCTGGATTATGATCATCCTACAAAGTTAATGCACGGTCAAAAAATAAAGATTAAAATATCATGCATTGGAAACTTTTTATAAAGATAATAGTTTTTTGTCTATTCGGTTATTCAACCAATCAACAAATTCAGATATTTTTCTTTTCCATTCCTAAATTTAAATTAACAAATTCCGATAAAATAGACTGCTATGCTATCATATATACCATTTTTGTCTTGTAGATATGACACACACGTGTATAATGTGATACAT
>SDVV010031794.1:0-11507 GCA_016164225.1 Gammarus roeselii
CTGTACGCACTAGGGTGCGTATATATACTCTTCAAATTCAAAAGGATTGGAAGCGGAGGTCCGTTTCGTGTAAGCGTTTTTTCTTTTGCGCACCAGCGTGCGTCTGACTGCTAAAATTTTCACTTTCTTTCTAACGTTAAAAGCGTTGTTTTGTATTTTCCTCGCACACCTAGGCGTGCGAGCCTATTGGAATCAATGATCATCGAGCCCTACGGGGGAGCCTATTATGACTCACGTTGAGGCTCTGGTGGAAATGAGGCTCAAATCAAATCAAATCGAATAACTTCAGCTGTGCTCCTCTAACATTTCATCTCAAAAACATTCAACCTTCTTTTCTCACCCGCCCAAGTCTCAGCTCCGTAGAGCACAGTCGGGACAGCAACACCCTCATACAACCTTCTCTTTGCTTCCATTTCCAACGTTCTACAGCTCATTACACTCGTCTCAGTACACCTAACACTTCACACCCCTCCTCAACTTTAGTTCCCACTAGTTCAGTCACCCCCACATGGGAGCCCAGATACTCAACTCACTGAAATTCCTCCGACAGCTCTCTATTTAGGACGACACTAATTTTGATTTCATTCACAGTTCTTGAGCATCTCATTACTTTACTTTTATACACGTTCACTCGAAGCTTCCTCTTCTCTCACACTCTATCAATCCGCCACTAGCGCCGTATCATCCGCAAATAGCAACTGGCTCAACTGCCAACTCTGCCCATTCGCTTCTAACAGCTCCAAGCCACGACCCTGCCCACTCCGTTCATCTCCCTGGCCACTCCATTCATATAAAGATTAAACAGCCATGGAGACATCACGCAGCCTTGTCTCAGTCACACTTTTACACAGTGAACCAATCACTCACCTCGCTTCTCACTCTGACACATGCTCGGCTGCCAACATAGAAACTCTGCACCGCTTCCAACAGAAATTCGCCCACTCCGAACAACCGCAACACCCTCCACTGCGTTCCTTGTCAATCCTGTCGTATGCCTTTTCCAGATCCATGAAGGCCCAAAACGTATCCTTAAACTTTGAATGGTACTTCTCACAGATCTGTCTCACTGCAAATATTTGATCGATACACCCTCTACCACTCCTAAAGCCACACTGTGCTTCTCCAATTGCGCAATCCGTACAGTTTCTAATCCTTTTGTTCAGCACTCTCCCGTACAGCTTCCCAACTACACATGACAGACTGATACCTCTCAATTTTCAGCATTCATTTTCATCTCCTTTGCCCTTGTACAGCGAAACAATGCAAGCACTGCGCCACTCAATCTGTACCACGCCCGCCACAAAGTCCAAGTTCAGTAGCCTCACCAACCATTCGATAGTCGTTATTCCACCCTTTTTCATGTTCTCGGTCGCAACGTCATCCAAACCAGGCGCTTTCTCTGCTTCCATTACCTCCACCGCCTCCTGCACTTCATCCCTGGCAATGTCCGCCACAAGTCTTTCCCCCAAAACTGGCATCCGAGCACCACTACACACAGCAACAATGTCAGCCTCTCTGTCATCCTCGACATTCAACAACTCATCAAAATACTCGGCCCACCTCTTCCATACATCACCACTTTCCAACAACAACTAGCCCTTTTCATCTTTCACCACCTCCTCCTTTCCGGTCTCTCCCTTTCTCACCTCTTTCCAGATTTTTTCTTTATCTTTAAAATTCTGGCACAGCTGTCTGCCCCACCTGGCATCAGCGTCCCTTTAGCTCTCCTCACTACCCACTTCACTTTGTTTCTCACCTCTT
Organism: Gammarus roeselii; assembly: GCA_016164225.1. Taxonomy (NCBI): domain Eukaryota; kingdom Metazoa; phylum Arthropoda; class Malacostraca; order Amphipoda; family Gammaridae; genus Gammarus; species Gammarus roeselii. Next base: position 1,762 of record SDVV010031794.1, read on the forward strand.
TATAGCTTTAATAGGCCACCAGACATCCCCTGTAACCACTCCTCAAACGCTCTTTTTACCATACCACCGCCCGTTTGACCTCTTCGTTCCACCACTCGCAACCCTTCCTTCTGTACCCGCCCTCACGGCGCGCACCACACGCACATCTCAGCAACGCATTTCTTAATGTCTCACATTCTTTCACCATATCTCTCAGTTTTTGTCCACTCACGTTGTCATATTCTTCCTTCAACGCCTGCTGGAACTCCTCGGCTCTACTTTTCACATTCAATACACTCACTTTCACCACCTCTTTCCCTCCTCCCACTCATATGTTGCCCTTCCACTTCTGCTCCACTCTTAATCTACCTTCCACCAGCAGATGGTCAGACACTCCTCCACCCTCCCCTCTCAACACCCGCACATCCAACAGCCTCCCCAGAACTCTCTTCGAAATCAGCACAAAATCCATCTGCCATCCCTCCAACACTGCACCACGGGCTATCCTTAGCCACGTATAATTGTGGATATCTCTCTTCTTGAACAAACTCTTCCCGACCACCAACTCTTACTCCATACACAGACCTATCAGGTTTTCTCTACGCTCATTCCTACCGGGAACGCCATACCTTCTTATCACATTCTCCACCACTACATCTCTAACTCTCGCAATAAGGTCACCCAGTACAACCACATTGAATTGACCGCCAAAACTCTCAATAGACATTCAGGTCAGCCCAAAATTGCTCCCTCCCCTCATCACTTCTTTCGTTACCCGGACCCACATCAATCTTGACACCTCCTTCCACTCGGTAACGCTACTAGCCAACCAATCACTCGATATCAGCACCACACCGTCTCGTGTAAAGCCCCCCTCTACTCCAGACTTCCTTCCAATTTCCACACCGAACTCAAATTCGCCCTTACCTTTCAACTTCGTCTCACTCAGCGCCAACACATCAAACTCACAAACATCTCGCTAATCTCTCTCCTCTACTTAATTCGTACTGCAGCCACGCACATTCAGCAACCCTAACAATAGGGTTCGGAGAGACGTGAGCCTCTCCTTCCTTCCCCAGCTCTTCTTGCCGTCTTTGAGGAAGCGTTTTACAGAGAACGGGATTTCTAGCCCCTTCGCCCTGCCTCTTTTCCGACACGCAGGGGTTACGGTAGCACGATTCTACTCCCGGCTACGGAACGCTCTTTTAGTCGCCTTTAACCACACGCAGTGGTTACGGTAGCAAGATTCTACGCCCCGGCTACAAGGCTCTTAAATATAGAGCTCCAATCCTAACTTATTATCTATCATAAGTTATAGATGAGATTGGATTGAACAGAAATTCTAGCGTAGTTTAATAGGTTATAGCTAAACCGTATTTCAATGCAGTGCACATTTCAACTTGTCTACCAATAAGTGAGCTCGGTGGCCTTTACAGCGTCACAATGCTAGGTTAGGGCCCAACGAAGGGGGTTCAGCGGAGCGACTAAATGTTCACATCTCTGAAATGTTTCCTCATCAAATTCATACGGAAAAAAAGCAGAAGCGCATGCTACACTATGGCTCTTCGGCCCGGAATGGAAAAGAAATGGATTTTGCAGCTGCAAAGAAACACAAGCGTATCCGGGTGAAAATACATCGATGTAGTTAAATGAAGACACGCTAGTTCAAGCAATTTCATTTTATACTATAATATTTTGCTTGACTATTTACAGAAAAATCTTGATACCTTTTCCTTAAATGCAGTATATGGTATATTTATAAATGCCATTGATACACGTCTTCACAGGAATCAGGTATTAGGTAAAAAAATACTTATCGTATGTATCACTCGTACATAGTTAATATTAGGATATGAATGTCTCCAGATTGTCGGAGTTTTCAACACACGGAATAAGTAATGGAATGGCAAAATATGTCACGGTCGTTGAACAACGAGATATCATCTCGGATACTTCACATGCGAGGTCTGACGGCATTGTATTCAAAATTAAACTCTTTCTTCACGAGTACCTACTTCGATATGGAAAACACTAATGCTTTAAAAGAGGTCAACATCAACTACTATTATCGAGTTGACAGCTTGAATTAAGGGTTTTCTAGAGTTGTTTCTAAAACAAGTTAAATTTCACGCACATCTTTCTATTTTAATGTCGAAGTGTATCAAACTTATATTTTACAAAATCTCATTAACTTCAACAAGATATGAAAAATAAGCCACAGCAGTGCTATTGACTGGTTCAATTTAACGGTGACAGGTTCGCGAGACCTGTTAATCACAACATTCTCAAGAATGTCATGCAACGACGGTATGCTAGTTGAAGCAGAGTTAGGATCTAACCGCCAGAAGTGGAGGAATAATGCATAAAAAAGATGGACAGCACAGAGACTGGCCCGAGCAGGAAATGATATTTTTTTTACAACATCAAACTCGGCATGAGTTTTTCGAATTGATGTTAACATTTATTGACGGCCGCACACATTGTAAAATTCAATGTGATGTATTATTTGAAAATTCTACACCCTCGTATCTTAGTGCTGTCAAACAATATTAGTTACAGGGCCCTACGCATAGATGACCAAATTTATAAATTTAGATAAAAAATGTTCAATAAGCATCCATGTAGCTATATACAAAGTAGCTACATACACAACATGAACACATGTATACACATGAAATTCTTTATTCATACATTTCTACTAATTCATTCATATAAAGTATACACATGGAAATACATTCAAACATTCGAACCTCGGTATCCTTGTACTATCGGTTACAAAGATAGAGACCTTATTTTTAATTCCGTGTATTATTCAAACTTAATTTAAATCAAATTGTACGTAGTTAGGTAAGTTTTTATGGTTGTATGGTTACAGCCAAACGTCTGGAGGAAAGGCATCAAATGTGTAAATACATACTACAAAACATACAATCTCGGATAAGGGAGGTCGTAAACAAAATGCGAAACTAAAACTACTGTCTATCTTTGTAACTAATAGTACCTACAAATGCATATATACATTTGCATCCAAACAACGTAACAACCCATTTAATTACTAGTTAGTTGAAAAAAGATTGATTATTTCCACATCACCGAAGGAGAAATAATCAACTACCAAGTACTGGGGGTTATTTTTCATTGAAATATATCACGTTTAACAAGTGCAACTAATATATCAACAAGATATGATTGAACTACACATTTGTCGACCTCTATTAGAGTGAACATAACTTCTTGGAAAAAAATCTGCGCATTTTTTTTCTTCGAAACATTATAAATGTTCAAAACGCTTTAATCGTGAATGGTCTTGGCGTCACAGCTCAACAAAGGAAAAAACAAATAGCTGTGGGACGGACTAGAGACATAAATCACAATTTCTAGGTTGTGCTTCGCTCAGAAGTAGCAATAAACTAAGTAGCTAATAAATAAACGGTCATGGCACACAAAGATTAGGCAATGTATTCTGATGAAGGCTGATAATTATCACTATTCACTGTGCAGTTAGATGACTAGACAATCACGTCAGCAATGTTGCTCAACATTACAATAGCAGCTACGCTCTATTTCCTAGGAAGCAGGTTACGGTATCAAGAAGCAGCGTCACAAAGTTAATTCAAAATGATGTACGGTGGATAAATTTTTCACTTATTTCACACTGAAGTGTTGCGAGGAGTGCATGAAAGCAAGCCATCTTCATAGATTTATTGTTATGTTCTCTGATGAGTCCAGAGTTACAGGCAAAAATGGTACATGCAACTCTGCCCGTCAGCGTTCAGCAGACGAGTGTGCGCCTAAGCACTAACAATATTCAGTACACGAGTGCTGCTTATGCCAGCTTTCAATGAACGAATGTGCGTGTGGCCGATGCACCAAAAATCTTCAGTAGATGAGTGAGCCACAAGGTCTACCGATTCGTTAGATGTAAATATACATTTGGCTTTATTTGCCATCGGATCTGTACATTAGCTGTGTTCTTCTATTCTTAGCATCAAGAAAAAAAGTCCGTATGACGTTGGGACATGTTACGCAAGGTGGTTATGAGCTGACCATATAAATCAGTGGCCAACGGTGCGGCTATTATAACTAGTTACCCTCTCAGTTCACATAAATCAATCGAGCTACAGGTCGTAGCCTATGAATGATGAGCGCTCTTTTTAGTGCCGCTTTTATCAAGTCCTCAATTGCCCCGTGCACCAGAGGCTACTGGACTGGTGGAAGTTGCGACCGTCCGCTTTAGCAAACCCTCATTGATTTTGTCTCCTATTCAAGTGATGACATAGGAACATATCACTAGAGGTTACATTAACGGGTCCATTTCCATCGCAGTTCCGACGCGAGCGCACCTCCGTAGGGCGCACCATTACTATAACGTCTATAAAAGCCATCATATCACACGAGGCTACCGCATTAACCTAATAAATCGATCAGTGAACGAAACTCGATTTTATAATAAGTGATTGTCAAATTCGAAAATCTTGCATATCAATCTGTCAAACTTAAAAAGAAGAGCTAACATATCAGAATAGGCCATCTTGCCCAAACTTCAAATAAATAGTGATGAAAAATTAATAAATTATTATCTCTTATAGAACAAAAACTTAGATTATAGCAAACATTTCTAACAGCCCCCACTGAGTAGCTGTTGTCTTAGCACACTTCACTATACTACAGAAATTTATCATTAACGACATACAACAGTTCAAGTCGAAACACGGAGTACTTTCAAGTTGCTCATCCAAATACCAGAGAATTAACTTCATCAAACTTTGATTACACATCAACTGAACGACGCTTTCAACTAACTATAGGGCTAACAATCAATAGCGGCACCAATGCAAGCGCAATTATCTTTGTCGAGGTTTGATCATACACCGGCTTCTGAATATTACCTGCAATCATACCTACTTCAATGGCGATTAATCAAAAAGAACGTCAACAAAAACTCAAAACCTTACGCACACAAGATGAATTAAAACTAAAACAACGGTATAACCCTATGGTCACACACCCTTACCCTGACGACCTTGATCACGAATGTCCACTCGTATCACACTAATCCTTAACAAGGCTGACATTAGAGGTACGGCTAATATTTTGGCGTCACAATGCATAAATATACCTCGTGAAAAGTTAAGCAGTCACTTATATGCAAGCTAATTGCATACATACTCATATTCCAACTGCAAAAAAAAATCAACTGAAAACTTTTCATTTTTGCATTCATTCACTGATGGTACACAGAAAACCCCCAACATCACCGAAGCCACACCTGAGAGCACACAAGTTTGTACCCAAGTCCATGATGATAACGTATCTATGGTTGCCATTTAAGCTATCTCACCACGTTCTTAGTCAGTGTTGTCTCGTTAGCGATCTCACTATGTTCTTGGTCAGTGTTGTCTCGTCATTGAACATTGCTGACAGTTTGCGTGTTTGAGCTCCGTGGAGTCTTGACCTTTGAAATGCCACAATGAGAAATGCCAGTAGCAAACTCAGGAGCCTGTCGTTGTACAGGCCTCTCTGCACCCAATTAGGTAACGAACGCTGCGCCCTGTCATTGCTCCACTCGTTGGTTGCAGACCATGATGGGAGTTTTCTTTAGACCGCATTATCGGTTCACTATCTGTCGGGGGAGAGCGTGTAGCCGTCCTCGTCCCAGTGCTCCAGCCTGGCCTGGTCCACCTTCTCCACGGCCCAGCGCTGGGTGTCGGCGCCACTGCACGTTGCCACAAAGAGCTCCTCGCTCGCAGGGTCGTGGTCCAGGCACCGATTATTGCCACCGTGTTCTACGTGTTGGGAGGACTGCAAATGAAGGAATGGCAAGATGAGTGGGTGACGGGAGACATCGTTGCACGTTCCGCACCGGCAGAAATAAAAATCTTACATCTGTAATGGGACGATGCAAGAAGCTTTAGATATCTCAATGTATACTTCGTCCATTGGGGTTTACACTAAGCTGACAACAATCTTTCTGTTTGCAGCACATGCTGTGACTGGTGTCGCCCGTCTATTCACCGTCCTTCTGAGCCACAGCTGGTTGCCGCCCATGCAGTGACTGGTGTCACCCGTCTATTCACCGTCCTTCTGAGCCACAGCTGGTTGCCGCCCATGCTGTGACTGGTGTCTCCCGTCTATTCACTGTCCTTCTGAGCCACAGCTGGTTGCCGCCCATGCCGTGACTTGTGGAGCCCCCTCACTCACTGGCCTGTACAGCCACATCGGGTTGCAGCGCATGCCGTGACTTGTGGTGCCTCACTCACTGGCCTGTATAGCCACATCGGGTTGCTGCCCATGCCATGAGTAGTGTAGCCCTTCACTCACCAGCCTGCTGAGCCACAGCTGGTTGCCACTCATTCCGTGACCCACTTACCGGGCTGTAGTGGAAAAGCTGGTTGCCACCCATGCCGTGACAGGTGTAAGCCCCTTACTCACCGGCCTATGGCGCACTGCTGAGTACCGCCTATCCCTTCCCTGGTGTAGCCTTCTCACTCATCAGCCTGTTGCGCCACAGATGGTTGCCGCCCGTGCCGTGGCGGGTGTATCTCCCCCACTCACGGGCCTGTAGCGTCACAGATGGTTGCCGACCATGCCATGACAGGTGTAGCCTCCTCACTCACCGGCCTATAGCGCCACAGCTGGTTGCCGCCCATGCCGTGACAGGTGTAGCCTCCTCACTCACCGGCCTATAGCGCCACAGCTGGTTGCCGCCCATGCCGTGACAAGTGTACAGCGTCACTGGGGCGCGCACTTCGTTGCTGGACACGTCCAGACAGATGCTTCGGCCTGCAGGCCTGAAAAATAATATTTGTTTAGATTAGTGACGAGGCTTCTTGTGCGCTGGAACAGCGTCCTTCTGGCGACGAACGTTCGGTGTACCACCGAGTGCAGGCAATGTCTTCAACGCGGCAAATGTAACACGTATGCACGGGTGCTACAAGAGGTACAGGAACTCCTAGGGTGTTAAGGCCACAGCACTGCGCGGATGGCAGTAAGGTGGATCAAAACTCAACTTCATCTTTTTCAGAGCCCCAAGGATTTGCAGACCTCCTTCAGGGGCTGGGGAGAATGTGCCCCCATGATACGTGGTGGTCCAAGATTAGATTAGAGTAACGAGGCTTCCTAGCGCGCTGGAGCCATCGTCCTTCTGGTACCGAATGTCAAACCAACAAACGTGGTGGCATCAAGTTATTTTTTTTTCTCTTAGTTTAATGCTTGAGTTAGATTCACTACTGCGCAAAGTCGAAGTCCTTTACGCGGCAAACGTCTATGGTATGTACGGGTGCCACAGGTAGTACATGATTTCCTAAGATGCTGAGGCCGTATGACCCCAGCACTCCCCGGGTGGCAGTAAGGATTATCAACACACTACCTACCCTACTTCAGAGCCTCAAGGATTCACAGTAGTCCTTAAGATGCCGGGGCTACGCGCCCCCAACACCTACTGAGGGGGAATATTAAGAAGGGACAAAAAACGTGGATCCCATGCATGAGATCTACACTAGGTGTAGGAAATGTCACGCATGAGAACAGCAAGAATGGAAAGAAGATAAATGAAGGGTCTTAGAAAAATGTTGCATGAAAGAAAGAGCGCAACTTGGCAGTTATTAGTCACCCGAGATGATAATAGCTAGGACCGACCTGTATGTGTGTCTGCGCGCGTGCGCGTGTCTGTGTTTGTATGTGGTTCTCTGTGTGTGTGTCTGTGTGTGTCTCTGCGTGTGTGTCTCTGTGTGTGGCTGTGTGTGTGGCTGTGTCTTTGTGTGTGGCTGTGTTTGTGTGTGTGGCTGTGTCTGTGTGTGTGTTTCTGCGTGTGTTTCTGCGTGTGTGTCTGTGTCTGTTTCTCTTTGTGTGTGTGTGTGTGTGTCTCTGTGTGTGTGTGTGTGTGTGTGTGTGTCTACGTGTGTGTGTGTGTGTGTGTCTACGTGTGTGTGTGGGTCTCGCTCTGTGTGTGTGTCTGTGTCTCTGTGTGTGTCTGTGTGTGTGTCTGTGTGTGTGTGTGTGTCTGTGTGTGTGTCTTTGTGTGTGTCTCTCTGTGTGTATGTGTGTGTCTCTTTATGTGTGTGTGTCTGTGTGTCTCTGTGTGTGTGTTTCTGTGTGTGTGTCTGTCTCTGTGTGTCTCTGTGTGTGTGTGTGTCTCTGTGTGTGTGTGTCTCAGTATGTGTCTGTGTGTGCCAGTGTGTGTGTGTCTCTGTGTGCGTGTGTGCCTCTGTGTGTGTGTCTGTGTGTGTGTATGTCTATGTGTGTGCCTTTCTGTGTGTCTCTATGTGTGTGAGTGTGTGTCTGTGTCTTGTGTGTGCGTGCACGTGCGCGCTGGTGCGTGTGTAGGTAGGTGTGTGTATGTGTGCGTGCGTATTAATATTATCGGGAGAGTTGTTAAGGAGTTCGAGATAAGTTAAATGAAATTTGAAGTGAACATAAGATGCAAATACATCAAAAAAATCTGTGGATTTGAATGGGTGCCATGCAGATCATTGCTCACAAATTTTTGATCTGACTATATATACGGAAATGAAAGCGTGCCTGAACATACGGGAGTGAAAGGTTGCTCCCCAAGCGTGCATTCGCGAACCTGTCGCATGGACGCAATGATATGCAATGCTGGTAGGAGAGTGAGCTTACATAAAATGTGCCACAAGATTAGCTCACCCAGTGTGCATGCAGGGCAACTGCGCACTTGATAACGTTTCGTTGGATTACTAAGCGAAATGGGGGGGATTGAATGAACGTCTTGAACATTGTCAGTTAAATTTCTATCAATGAAACAGACAAAAGAGTTTATTGAATGATCTGATTGATCAAGCATGCAGCGACCAGTGCACTCAGCTTGATTACAAACTAACACAGGGCATGGCATATCAAAAATTCAGTGCAGCAACGAAGAAGAATTTGCATACAAAATCTTAAATCAATCATCTTGTACAATATTTTCAAGCGTCATAATATGAACGGTTCATAAAATGAGCACATTGCTTTCTAAGAACTTGCGCTTAGGAAGTAAAATAGTTAATCAACGATAAGCAGTTAATAACCATGTTCAATTCCATCACAAATATCTGAATTGACAATGGGCTGAATGAACAAAAAATTTAAGTTTCTATCTTTCATGCAGTTCAGTGGCAGCGACTTCGATTCAAACGCGACAGGTTAAGCATTCAAATCCGGTTGCACAAATGCACTGTTTGCTTCGGGGGCAACTCAATACAGTCTATTGATTGATTGATTTGGAGCCTATCTTTGTCGGAGCCTCAACGCGAGTCATCGCAAGCTCCCCGTAGGACACTAAGATCACCGATTCTGGTAGGTTTGCAGTCTTTCGCGTGCGAAAACAAAGACTTTCAATGTTGAAAACGTATAATACAAAAGACATTTTAACTGCGGTACACATGCAGGCTGGTGCGACAGGAACGGAAAGGGATTAAGCGCAGCTACATAAGCAGATTATCGTCTCTGCGCTGTGGTGGAGAAAACACCCCACCTGCACTGATACATGGGTTTTACAAAGCTTAGTATATGCCTTGCAGTCGGGGCCTTAGAATCGTGCTACCGCATCCACCGCGTGTCGTAGAAGGCGACTAAAGGGGCGCCCCGTAGCCGGGAGTAGAATCGGCTACCGCAATCCCCAGCGTGTCGGAGACGACAAAATGGGGCGGAGCGAAGGGGCTAGGAATACCGTTCTCTGTAAAAACCTTTCCTCGAAGACGGCAAGACGAGCGGGAGGAGGAGAGGCACACGCCTCTCCAAACCCTATTGTTAGGGTCGCTGAATGT
>SDVV010031795.1:0-11507 GCA_016164225.1 Gammarus roeselii
TATAGTGTGTTGATTTTTCTTGCGCTAATTGAAACTGTTGCCAGAGTCACCTTGCACTACGTCTCCAAATATTATCTTACCTTATAAAGGGTCTAGCAGCCGGGGCGTTAGAATCTTGTTACCGTATTCACCGCGTGTCGTAGAAGGCGATTAAAAGGACGCCCCGTAGCCAGAGTAGAATCGTGCTACCGTAACCCTTGTGTGTCGTGAAAGGCGACTAAAAGGGGCGGAGCGAAGGGGCTGGGAATCCCGTTCTCTGTAAAACTTCCTCAAAGACGGCAAGATAAGCGAGGGGAAGAGAGGCTCACGCTTGTCCAAGCCGCTGAATGTGCGTGGCTGTAGTAAAAATGAGTACAGAGGAAAGAGATTGGCGAGATGTTTGTGAGGAGGAAGTTTGATATGTTGGAGCTGAGTGGGACGAAATTGAAAGGTAGGGGCGAATGTGAGTTTGGTGTGGTAAGTGGAAGAAAGTCTGGGGTGGAGGAAGGTTGGGCACGAGATGATGTGGTCCTGATATTGAGTTATCGGTTGACTCGTAGCGCTACCGAATGGAAGGAGGTGTCCTCAAGATTGATGTGGGTGAAAGTTAGGTTAGGCGTAGAAAGATGGGCATCTGTGAGTTCTTACGGACCTGGCAGCGAGAGGAGTGAAGAGGAGAAGAAGCATTCCTGGATTGACCTGCATGAATGTATTGAGAGTTTTGGAGGTCATTTCAATGAAGTTTTACTTGGTGACCTTAATGCGAGAGTTGGAGATGTACTGGTGGAGAATGTGATAGGAAGGTATGGCATTCCCGGTAGAAATGACAGTGGAGAAAACTTGATTGGTCTGTGTATGGAGCAGGAGTTGGTGGTCGGGAACAGTTTGTTCAAGAAGCGAGATATCCACTAGTACACATGGGTAAGGATGGCCCGTGGTGCAGTGATGGAGAGAGCACTGATGGATTTTGTGCTGATATCAAGGGGAGTGGTTGGGAGGCTGTTGGATGTGCGGGTGTTGAGAGGGGAGGGTGGAGAAGTGTCTGACCATCTGCTGGTGGAAAGTAGATTAAGAGTGGAGCAGAAGTGGAAGGGCAACAAACGAGTAGGAGGAGGAAGAGAGGTAGTGAAAGTGAGGGGACTGAATGTGAGAAGTAGAGCCGAGGAGTAGGACAACGTGAGAGGACAGAACCTGAGAGATGTGGAGGAAGAATGGGAGACATTAAGGGATGCGTTGCTGAGATGTGCGAAGAAGGTGTGTAGTGCGTGCCGTGTGGGCAGGTTCAGAAGGAAAGGTTGCGAGTGGTGGAACGAGGAGGTCAAACGAGGAGCATTTGGGGAGTGGTTGCAGGTGAAGTCGGTGGTGACTTATGAAAGCTACAAAGAGAGGAGAAACGAGGTGAAGCGGTTGGCGAGGAGAGCTAAAAGGAACGCTGATGCCAGGTGGGGCAGACGGTTGTGCCAGAACTTTGAGAAAACAAAAAGATTTTCTGGAAGGAGGTGAAGAGGGTGAGAAAGGGAGAGACCGGAAAGGAGGAAGTGGTGAAAAATGAAAACGGTCAGTTGTTGTTGGAAAGTGGTATTGTGCGGAAGAGGTGGGCCGAGTATTTTTATGAGTTGTTGAATGTCGAGGATGACAGAGAGGCTGACATTATTGCTGTGGGTGACGGTGCTCGGATGCCAGTTTTGGGTAAAAAAACTTGTGGCGGACATCACCAGAGAAGAGGTGCAGGAGGCAAGGGAGGTGATGAAAGCAGGGAAAGCCCCTGGTTTGGATGGAATTTCGACCAAGTGCCAGAATAAAGGGTGGTGTAACGATTGTAGAATGGATGGCGAGATTGCTGAACTTGTGTTATGTGGCAGGCGTGGTACCGATTGAGTGGTGCAGGGCCTGCATTGTTCCACTATATAAGGGCAAAGGAGATACAAATGAATGCTGCAAATCGAGAGGTATCAGTTTGTTATGTGTGGTTGGTAAGTTGTACGGGAGGGTGCTGATAAAAAGGATTAGAGACTATACGGACTGCGTTATTGGAAAGGAACAGTGTGGCTTTAGGAGTGGTAGAGGGTGTGCTGATCATATTTTCCAGTGAGACAGGTCTGTGAGAAGTACCTTGTCAACGGGAAGGATGTGTTCTGGGCCTTCATGAATCTGGAGAAGGCATATGACAGAATTGACAGGGAAGCGCTGTGGAGGGTGTGGCGTTTATATGGAGTGGGCGAGCATCAGTTGAAAGTGGTGCAGAGTTTCTATGTTGGCAGCCGAGCATGTATCAGAGTGTGAAGCGAGGTGAGTGATTGGTTCACAGTGAAAGTGGGACTGAGACAAGGCTGCGTGATGTCTCTTTGGCTGTTCAACCTCTATATGGATGGACTGGTCAGGAAGGTGAACGCGAGTGTGCTGTGTGGTGACTTGGAACTGTTGGAAGCAAACGGGCGGAGTTGGCAGTTGAGTCAGTTGCTATTTGCTGATGATACGGTCCTGGTAGCGGATTCAGAGGAGAAGCTATGCAGGCTAGTGTCTGAGTTTGGTAGAGTGTGTGAGAGGAGGATGCTTCGAGTGAACGGGGGTAAGAGTAAAGTAATAAGATGCTCGAGGACTGTCGATGCGATAAAAATTAGTGAAAAATGGAGAGCTCTTGGAGGAAGTTCAGTGTTGTAAATATCTGGGCTTCCATGTGAAGATAACTGAACTAGTGGAAACTGAAGTGAAAGAGCGAGTGAAAGGGGTGTTGGGTGCACTGAAGAGTGTAATGAGCTGTAGGACGTAGAGCACAGTTGTCCCAACTGTGCTCTACGGAGCTGAGACTTGTGGGGTGAGAACAGAGGAGAGAAGAAGGTTGAATGTTTTCGAGATGAAATGTTTGAGGAGCATGGCTGGAGTAACGCTGAGAGGCCAGATCACCACCGACGTGGTACGAATCAGAACAGGGATGGTAAAGAAGTTGGAGGACAGAGTGGATTCGCGTGTTCTGAGATGGTTCGGGTACATGGAGAGGATGGATGAAGGGAGATTGGTGAAAATGGTGATGGATGCGGAGGCGAGTGGTCGCAGATGTAGAGGAAGACCGAAGTTTGGGTGGATGGATGGTGTAAAGCAGGCGTTAGGAAGGAGAGACATGTATGTGGAAGTAGTGAGAGAGCGTGCAATGAATATGCGTGAGTGGAGAATGGTTGTGAATGGTTGATTTTGACGCTGCTCTGATGTACTTTCCCGCCCGTGGCATCCCGTCGTCGGGATGGTCGTGGGTGGGGGGGGGCTGCTATTATGACGCAGCGGGGTAAACCAGTGAGAACTGTCGGGGCCCGCTGCTGACAACGGTTCCTCGAACTGCACCCGTGACCCGGAGTGTACGTTGCGGGGTTACCGGCCGGACCCTTTAGCACAAAAGGGCTAAGTTGTGTAAGTGTGAGCGTATGTGGGGGTGAGGTGTGCCGTGCCGTCGGCCACCTTCCTTCTGTGGGATGCGGCCTAGTGTCTGTGTGATATTCATCCACCTGAATACCATCTATCCCTCAACAATTGGTTATGGTTATGACAACGGTTGATCTGCTCAGAGCCTGCTTGTGTGGCTGTTTGACACTTGCTGTGTCTAGAAGGTAGTCCGAGAGTGGGGGCGGGGTCATAATCACTTTTTTTAAATGGAAGTTTGGGACTTTAGATAACCCCGAAACAGTTACTCTCAGCAAGGTCTGGCACTCATCATTGTCACTGACTTGATCAGCATATGCTATCGTTCAACGTGTACGTGCTGTATTGTGTAGGGACAGGTGCACTATACGTTTAACATGCAATATTTCATAATATCCAGTACACCATTACGATCAACATGCTGAGCTGAAATGTTCAACACTCTACCAAGGTCGACATTCTGTATTGTAGAGTGTCTAGTACACCAACTATCATGGTCAACATGCGGTTATGTTGAGTGTCCTGTACACCGTCATGGTCAACATGCTGTATTGTGGAGTGTCCAGTACACCATCATGTCAACATGCTGTATTGTATTGTCCAGCACACCATCATGGTCAACATGCTGTATTGTAGTGTCCAGTACACCATCATGTCAACATGCTGTATCGTAGTGTCCAGCACACCATCATGGTCAACATGCTGTATTATGGAGTGTCCATCACACCATCATGGTCAATATGCTGTAATGTAGAGTGTCCTGGACACCATCATGGTCAACATGCTGTATTGTAGAGTGTCCAGTACACCATCATGGCCAACATGCTGTATTGTGGAGGGTCCGGTGCACCATCATGATCAACATGCTGTTTTGTGGAGTGTTCAGTGGACCATCATGGTCAACATGCTGTGTTGTAGAGTGTTCAGTGCACCATCATGGTCAACATGCTGTATTGTTGAGTGTCCGATACAACATCATGGTCAACATGCTGTATTGAAGAGTGTCCAGCACACCATCATGGTCAACATTCTGTATTGTAATGTCTAGTGCACCATCATGGTCAACATGTTGCATTGTAGAGTGTCCAGTGCACCATCATGGTCAGCATGTTGTATTGTAGAGTGTCCAGTACACCATCATGGTCAACATGTTGTATTGTAGTGTCCAGCACACCATCATGGTCAGCATGCTGTATTGTAGAGTGTCCAGTGCACCATCATGGTCAGCATGATGTACTGTGAAGTGTCCAGTACACCATTATGGTCAACATGCTGTATTGAAGAGTGTCCAGCACACCATCATGGTCAACATGCTGTATTGTAGTGTCCAGTACACCATCAAGGTTTCAACATGCTGTAGATACAGGCCGTTGGCATGTCATACGTAGTTGCCTGACCTCATACATGCAAGGTATCGTTTCTGGCACATCACGCTGGCTGCGCATGCAAATCTGACGGATTGGTGGTCGCACTCAGCAGCCTTTAGAGTCAACACAATAACCTGTGGAGCCGTTGGCGGGCAGAGGGTTTTACCAGAGTTTAATAATACCTCAGATTGCTGACAGAATATAACAATCAGGGTACACTGACACTGCAGGGTGAACCGGATAAATTATCACCTGTAGCTGATTATGCTGCTAATTTTATCACAACGACTTTTACCTATGGCAGCCTCCGCGTGATCCCTTGTTTGGTGTGACTGTTGCCAAATCGGCCATTCGGTGTTCCGTCATTTATTTGTGATGTAAGCTCTTGAGGCGACTAGTTTCATTATGCCATGCTGTGCAGTGCACGGCTGTAAGAACCGAGATTGTCTTTCAAAATAAAAAAAAAAGATTTTTTTAGGATTCCTAAATCTGACACAACGAGGAAACGGTGGCTACTGGCTACAAGCCGTCAGGATACCTTTAATTTGAACAACGCGCAAATGTGTTCACCTTATTTTGATGAGAATTTGTTTGAAAGATGCATAAAAATGCCCTGCTTCCAGATTTATACAGCGAGAAAAGAATATCGGAGTGCTAAAATTCGATCATTGCAAAATGAAATTATACTGAATTTCGTCAAAAAATACCCATGAACTCCTTAGATTTACAATTATCACCACTGTCCGATCTACAAAAAGTAAAACATCAAAGTATTTACCCAAGAAACACACGAAAAGTGAACAAAGTTTCAGCTTGTCGTTTCAGCCATCCGATAAAAATCGTTTTCTTACCTTTATATCTGCTTCGTTCTTATCAATTAATTAGTGTTTCCTCAAAAATTGTGACCAATATTAAATATAAATAAATTACTTGAATACCCAAATATTTCTAGCCTAAAATGACCAGCCTGGGTGTGCCAATATTCGCTGTATTGCTCCAGTGACGTCACTGGCAGGTAGGGCTGGGCTATGACGTCAGACCATGTAATTCTGACGTCACGCATCACATTATCCTTTATACCCTGTAGTGTTAGAGTACCCTGATAACAGTCTGGCGCAGGCTAGAAAAACTCCCCTTGTGACTGACAGAATAGAATCCTCAACGGGATACCTGCTCGCTAAAGTGTTAACCTGCATTGTTGTGCTGAATCTTGTTCAGTGCGCGATCATGCTCTGTATCTCATTGTACACAGCAAACCAGAAAGTCCAGCATGCCATTCTAAACGACCGCATGCATACCATCATTTTTATTATGGTGTGATATCCTGCATTGAGTTTCACATTCCTCAGTCGTCTCTCAGTGCCCAGGAAAAAGTAGTCTAGCAGGCGAGGTTCGAGTCATGCCCCACTTATGTTTTCATCACCAGCAAAAAGTCGAAGAGCACATCCACACGGAAGACAGGTCATGCCTGCAGTGATAAAGTGTTGCTTTCAGGAAGTTTCAATTGGCTCTGCATATTGCCGTACGGTTGAGCTATCAAAGGCTCTCGTTAGAGCTCCTGTGGAATTGAGTCTCTTAATCTAATTCAATTCAATTGGTCGTGCATTTCAAATAAACCAATTACAAGCTGCGACGCGGCAAAACGTTGTCTCACAGGCATATACTGTTTCTCGTGTGATGTGGCTTAAGACACATGCAATTCAAAGTGCCTAATAAGTGCTAGGCTATTTTGTCATTTGGGGACACAATAGCTCCTTGTTTAAATGATAAGCTGTGGTTCTAAACCTCAAAGAAGTGGGTTGATTTATTCAATCAGTGACGGTTGAGATTCGTGCGACGATATCAATGAAAGTTGAGGGGCGCGATGTCATCCAAGAAACTGACGCAGTGACCCGAGGGGTTTCAAACATGGAGATACTTGAAGGTTTTGTTTTTATTTGCCATTTCCATTGTCTTGTACATGTTGTAGTCTCCCAGTATGAAATTCTATCTCAATTTTTTTACAAATTTATGTTCTGTAGTTGATTTGATTTGAGCCTCATTTTCTTCAGTTGACGATACGACATTCTAAAATGAATGAAAATGCCTGGATTTATTATTTGCTTTCATGTTCCACCGGAGTCCCAACGCGAAGTTAATGCTGAAAATGCCTGGGTTAAAGTTATTTGTTTTATTGCCCTCCAGGTGTTTGGTTTTGCTTCAACGGCATGTAAAAGTTTGTTACCTTGCGCCCGCAACGTCAGGCATGAAGCATACCAAGAGATATCGAAATTCAATCCCACTCCAAAGAGGGTGCGAACGATCAATTGTTTCAAGTGACCGAGCTGGGCCCTGAATTCCTGACATGACTGGATATGTACTGCTCTGAATAGTTCAACGGATGATGTGGCTTCGAGAACACTGTGACTCTTGACAGAGCAACGGGAAGATATCCCACTCGGGCATGATATCCGTGAATACGTCCTCGTCCTCCGGAGTACTAAAACACTCTAATATTTTTACTGTGCCTACAACTGGATAGAGTTATCTTTAGTAGGAATGCCTTGTTGAGTGTGAGACCACTCAAGTGCGGCCACTTCAGTGAGGCTACCAAAGTGAGCTCACTTATGTGAGGCCACTAAATTTATTTATTTATTATTTGCTTTCATGTTCCACCGGAGTCCCAACGCGAAGTTAATGCAGACTCCCCCGTAGGGCGGTCATGGCCACTAAAGTGAGACCACAAAATAAAGCCACAGAAAGAAGGTTACTCAAGGGAGATTATGCAACCATTCAAGTTTTTTTTTTGAACACGTAACACAAAAATCACACAAAAACATATCGTTTCTATGCACGTATTTTGATAATAAGTTAAAATAAACTCGATTGCCTTCCAACTTCTGATAGCCAGAAAGAGGGGGCAGGGGGGAGGGGTATGAGTGTGGCCGGGGGCTACTGCCAGATACTGCTACCAGATAGCGTTTTTTGTCATGCACAGTCTTTCGATCATTACTCAATGGCTATTTTTTTATTATTATTTGCTTCCGTGTTCCACCGGAGTCCCGACGCGAAGTTAATGCAGACTCCCCCGTTGGGCGGTCACTCGATGGCTAATAGTTAACAAGAGCATGCTTGAATTGTATCGGTATTGAAGGCTCATAGCGAGACAACACTTATGCTTGAAGTATTCTTAAAAAGTTACAATAGGAGAAAATAAACTTACGCCCGTAGACATGCATTTGATGGGGCTGTACATTTAAAACCCTTTGGTAGACTATGAAAATAAATTGCACGTATAAGAATCTTTATCATAAAAGAGTCATGTTCCTCCGTTTGTCTGCCTATCCGTCACGCTCCATCAGTAACATGATAAACGCAAAACATATATAAAGCCAATTCAGCGCTATAAAATAAGTCGCGGCCCTCACATTATTTACTGAATCACAAATAAGAAGCGATAGGCCTCAGGGGCTATTGCTTCTTGAGTCGGGAAGATGTATTTTTATAACTGGAAGTAATAGTTACTATACATGGAAGTAAGATCAGACTTATTTCACAGCCCTGACGGAACAGAGGTTCTATTACGGGGAAACCAGTGGCGATGGGGGAATTGCCCCAGTTATTGCATTCATTTCCAGACTGCTTTATTATGCCGTCTGCTAGCGACTGAGTAGTAGTTGCTTCTTTATTTATTTATTTATTATTTGCTTCTATGTTCCACCGGAGTCCCAACGCGAAGTTAATGCAGACTCCCCCGTAAGGCGGTCAAAGAGTTGTAAAGTAGGTGACGCATAGATTAAGAGTAGGTAAAACTTCGATTCGGAGCAGTTTAAATGCAGTCACAGCGGGTTTAAGCACAGTTGAAGTTAAAGTAACAAAGTAACGAAGTATCAAAGTAACAAAGTAAATTTGACATAGACACCAAGCAAATTTGATGCGGCTACAAAGAAAATTTGACATGTAGCTAAATCAAATTTAACAATTTTAAAAGAGTAATTCTAGCGCGGGTACAGAGTAAGCCTAGTACATACAAATCTTACTAAATAACGGATATCTAAAGTTTAATCCAAAAAAATTGAAGAGCAGGCTGCTTGCAATCGCAGTTGGTCTTGTGTAGAGGAGCGGTAGCAGCTCCCTCCGTTCTCCGCCGGAGCTCCAACGTGTAGTCCCTGAGGGCTTCTTCTCTATCACGACGGTCCGGTGATTCTGCGCAGCTTTGTGCACGAAGTCAAAGTAAAAATTTTCAATTAGTGTGCAGGGAGGACAGAGAGTTCGGGATCGGAGACGATTCAAACCTCGCTACCTTTACACTACCTCGTAGAGGCCTGTGTGTTTTCCAAAAGCGATCATTTTTTTCCGGAATTCCGTTTCTGTGAGCAGGCGTTGTAGGTTGCACGGGGGACTCAAGAAGGCTCGTCGTGCTGCTGCGAGTGCATCGCAATCTACTAGCAAGTGTTTCACGATTATCGCCATTTGGTGGCAACAGGGGCATGGTGGTGCGTTCGGTCCCATGTCTACGTCCATTAGGTGGTTGTGAGTTATCTACGTGTGTCCCGTGCATAGACGGTTGATGAACACTTGGTCTCTCCTATTAGAGAACCTGGTGTCCCATTCTCCCACGGATGGGTCAACTGCAAGCATCTTTTGTTTATTTTGTTGCCAAGAGTCGTTCCATCGTGTTGTTATGCGTGAGTTGATGACTGGGAACCAGTCTCGGTAATGTATAGAGATGAATTGTTCCTGCTGGATGTACATCCGTTTAGCGAGGAAATCTGCGCGTTCGTTTCCTCTTATTCCTGCGTGTCCAGGGATCCAGCAGAACTCGACCGCCTGGCTCGCCTCTGACATTGTGAATAGGTCGTGTTGCATTTTTCTAAGGGCAGGGTGATCAAAGTGCAGAGTTTTTATCTGGGTGAAAACGCTTAGACTATCTGAAAATATAAGAGTTTTAGGGTGGCGGTCGCTTTTTGCAATGGAGATGGCCGGTTCGAGTGCGTGTAGCTCTGCAGAAAATATAGAGGCCTCGTGGGGTAAGGTGGCCGAACGAGAGGTCCCCTCGCCTATGGCGGCGGCTCCCACTCCGTCCGGTGTTTTAGAGCCGTCAGTGTATATATGGCGGTGCTCAGAGTACTGTTCATCGAGTAGTCGTAAGAATTCTCGTCGGTATGTGTTGGTTGGGGTTGTTGCTTTGAGGTACGTCTGCAGATCTAGGTTGACCAGTGGTGGGCTGATCATCCACGTTGGTGTGTTGATTTGAAGAATTCGGTAGGAGAATGAAGGCTTGATTGCTTTGCGTCTGATGTTCAGCGAGGTCAGTAAGTTGTCCACGCGTAGAGAAAAGGGTGGGCCTATGTTCTTTTTAGCCGCAAAGAGGCGTTAATCAAGGATGTTGGTGACGTCACTGAGTGCTGTACTGAGTGCTGTAGCTCCTAGTCTTGAAATAGTACTGTAGTGAGAGTTTGGTTCTCCGGAGCGGAAGGGGAAGTTCGTTAGCAAGCACGTTCAGGGATTCGATGGGAGTGGAACGGAACGCACCGGTTGTGATACGTAGGGCGTTATTTACTATGATTGAGAGAGGTTCTAGGGTGGTTTTGGCTGCTGAACCGTAAACAATAGCTTCGTAATCAATGCGCGAGCGTATTAATGTTCTGAATAACGTCATGCCGGTGTCCATATCGGCTCCGAATTTCAAGGATGTTACGGAGAGGATGAGTCCGGTTGCTTTTTTGCAGCGGGTCTCCAGGGCTGCAATATGAGGTCGCCATGCGAGTTTATGGTCCCACACAAGACCGAGGAATTTTATTGATTCTTCGTATACTAGCGGAGTATTGTTTAGGGCTAGTTTTAGATGTAAGCCGGGCACGAGAGTGAAGTGCATGCTTTTCGTTTTGAGGAGCGAGAATCTGAATCCGTTTAGGGAGGCCCAGTTTCCGACTAGGTTTAGACATTTCTGGAGTTCCTGTTGAATTGTTAAGAGGCTAGGGTACCTGTAGCTTATTTGTAAGTCGTCCACGTATAGTGACGAAAGCAATCTTCCGTCGCGCGGGAGAATGTCTGCTATCTGGTCTATCTTGAGTATGAAAAGAGTGACACTGAGGACGCTTCCTTGGGGGACGCCCATTTCCTGCGGGTAGGATGGTAACAAGGTGTCGCCGACCTTAACCCTGAAGGTGCGATTTTGTAGGGATTGGTGGATATAGCGTGGTAAGTGGCCTCTCAGCCCTTTGCGGTGGAGATCCTTCATGATGCCATACTTCCAGGTAGTATCGTATGCTTTTTCCTCGTCGAAAAAAATGGAAACCACGTGTTCTCCGCGGACAAATGCCCGTCTAATGTTAGATTCCAGTCTTACAAGGTGGTCCGTCGTAGAGTGACGCTTGCGGCTGCCACACTGGATGCTGTTCAGGCCTGCATGCATGTCAAGGTAGTCGACGAGGCGTGTATTTATCATTCTTTCCATGGTCTTGCCGAGAACGCTGGTTAAAGCGATGGGGTGGTAGTTCCTTGGGTCACCGTGGAATTTTCCGGGTTTGGGTATTGGGATAATTGTAGATTCCCGCCATTGATCGGGAAAAAATGAGTTTGAGTACAGAGTGTTGAATACTTTTAATAAATGGTCACGGGCGCCGTCTGGGAGATTTTTGTGTCCCCGGTCTGGCCCAGGTGAATTTGATTTGATTTGAGCCTCATTTCCACCAGAGCCTCAACGTGAGTCATAATAGGCTCCCCCGTAGGGCTCGATGATTATTGATTCCAGTAGGCTCGCACGCC
>SDVV010031797.1:0-11507 GCA_016164225.1 Gammarus roeselii
TATATATAAATGTGTGTGTGTGTGTGTGTGAGTGGGTGAGTGTAAGTGTGTCATGGTGTGTACATATGCATAAATAAACGGCACGTATTTGGAACATGAACGTAAAGTTAAAGAAACACTTCTATTTAATGAAATGTTATTGGAAGCTTCTACCGAAGAACGGACAATAACAAAATAAATGTGCGTAACATGCTTCCCAACTAGGACTGTGACATACTCGGTAACCTTCAACATTCACAAGATGAGGATTTTCCTCTCTATACTAAAACAATTAACAACCGATGTAGCAAATTCATGAAGATGCTTTGAACAGATTTAAGTTACATTATTATCGGATAGGGTATTGATCGTTTCCACATTTGTGATTAGAGGGTCACAGATTCACTGAATTCTCAAATGACCAATTGAAGTCCATGTTAAGTTGAACAGTCGTTGGAGATTGAATTTTTCTTGAAAAGTCAACCATCTACTAGCCCTGCTGCTCGCTATATTACACATCTACCGGGAACACGTCACTGTTCAATGACGCACCTGCATGAGTTATGATACTATTGTGAACTTTCCGAATGAACAATCTATTATTGAGTAGAAAATATGAATAAATGACAGGAACAAACAATGAAATGTAATTACTTCGTGCATCGATAAACATCTGTGAAAGCGAAAAACTGCTCATCAGATCAGATTAGAGTCAGGAAAACAAACGAGCAAGAGTGCTCATGTCGAGTGTTTCATTTGAAAAAAGTGAAAGAAGAGTGGGGGATAGCCTACGAGGCTTTAGAAATTCACGCACATATACAGAAAAAGGAAGGTTGTAAGGACAGAAAGGAGAAGGACCACCACTACTGTCACCACTACCTACTTCTACCACCACCCCACTACTACCCGGGGCATTTCAGACCCGAGGAAGAATGGGTCGAGTGTCAGGATGACATAATTCAGGAACGGGGTGAACAAGATGAGAAGAGAAGTACATTTTAGGTTCAAGGCGGTCGCATCTCTAACGGTCGAGCAAAGACGGGCACGCCCATACCGATACGCTCAGCGGACTCACACTTTTCCTCAAACGCATGCCTATTGTCTTACCCTAAAGGTTGGGTCCGACAGACTCTAACTAGCTATTGAGTCTACTTCCAAAGGAGCATATGGGAATTAAAATTCGGCAAGTATGTGCACGTTCAAGAGAGCAACACACCCAGTTGCCTGGGTAATGGTCCTTCCCCATGTGCTCAGAAGATTAAGTCTTCTTTACGCATTACGCAAGTGTTCCTTGGAGGCTGTCGCACTCCAAGGTGAGACGTCGGAATGAAATATCCTGGGAAAAGAGTTGCTCGTGGCATCTCCTGAGTTTAGTCCAAAGAAAGAAACTAGAGTATTTTGAATTTTGAAAAACGGGTACTATTGCATGTTTTGGTCCAAGGAGGCACGAATATTTACGTTTTGAAACTAGGTTGGATCGAGTTTAGTCAGCAGGAACTAATGTATTTTAAAACAAGTTATTGCAGGATTTTAATCCAGAAAAGGCAAGAACCAACATTTAAATTTTTAAATTGGCTCGAACATAGAGTTAGTCTAAAGAATCAAAAACTTTCTTGTTGTTTTACTTTTGAAAAACAGTTATCACAAAGTTTTATTCCAAAAAGGGCAAAACCGGTATTTGAACAAAAATTGGAACATCTGTGGAGAAAAAGTTAGCACATATACGTCTCTAGAGAGATAATATCCCAACAATATCGTTGGGAGACTTAATTAAATTATCACAGTGATGTGATAATTTAAATAAGGTTTTAGGTTTTTTCGATGATAACATCACTGTGATAATTTAAATATACGTCTCTGTTCTCTGCTGCACTAGGTCTCGCCCGAATCTGTGCTACAAGAGAGAGAGAGAGAAGACGGTTAGTTCATTCACCCTGTAAAAAGGAATAACTTTCAAGGTGAGATGCCGGAGGGAATCGGCAATATATATCACTGAATTTCATTATATACTTCAGGGTGAGACACCAGAGGGGCATCTCCTAGACTAGTTCATGGTGAGATGTCAGAAGGCATCTCTAGAAAATGTTGTCTACTAGGAAACCGGCATTGCCTCTCAAGGGAAGCAGTTTTCTTTTAATATCTGTCCTTTTCTTTCTACTTTTTCCCTTCGGACACGAAGAGAAAAAGAGAAGAAAAGGAAAGTGGCATCGTGTCGACAGTGCCCTTCCATAGGAAGGTACTCACTGATTCAACAGATGGATGTTTTAATCCCCCTTTCTCTCCTTTCTTTTCTCTCTCACAGGGAAGGTAGAAAGGTAAAGATAAAAATACAATCGAGCCGGCAAGGTCTTCCCGTATGCGGATGCTCATTGCCTCAACAATGGATGATATCTGTCGAATTTATGTCGTACCGTAAAGTTGAGCAAGTTCTACTCCTGGTGCGGTCTCGATTTTCGCATATCATGGGGTGTGGGGGTGAGTCGCCGTTGCGGCTCACCGGTAAGCGTCGCCGGGTAGCCGGCAGCCTTCACCCGCACAAGTTCGTCGAATCTACGTCGTACCTTAGAGTTGAGCAACGCTCTCCTCTTGGTGCGGTTACATTTTCGCATAGCATGCGGTGAGGGGGTAAGCCATCGATGCGCCTTCTCAGCAAGCGCTGGTGAGTCGCTAGACTTCACCCGCTCTGATTCGTAATTGTGATCTTTCTTCCCCCATTTTTTCCTCTCTTTTCTCTCTCGCAGGGGGAGGGGGGGAGGGGTGAGTAAAAAGTGAAAGAAAAATATCATTGGATAAGAAAACACTCATTGCCTCAAAAATAGATGAAATCTGTCGAATCTACGTCGTACCGTAGAGTTGAGCAAAGCTCTCGTCCTGGTGCGGGTTTGATTTTCGAATATCGTGGGGTGTGGAGGTGAGTCACCGGAAAACTTCACCCTCACTAGTTCGCAATTTTGGCTATCTCTCCCCATTTTTCTAATTTCTTTCCTCTCCCACAGGGAGGGTAGAAAAGTAAAATGAAATTAAAAATTCGTTGCCTTCAGCAATGGATGATACCCGTCGAATCTAGAGTTGAGCAGGAGCTCTCCTCTTGGTGCGGGGTGTGGTGGTGAATGCTGGCACCGTACCACATAAGAATAATAAAAATAATAAATGAAAATGTTTGGTATCCCTCCTTAGTCTTCACCGCCGCATCGAGTCGAGCATGGGTGAATGCGAGTACCGTTACGGGCTCACAACCAGTACCTGTGGCCCTGGCGTGGGTTTAGGGGTGGATGAGAGTCGCCGTTACACCTCTCACCCGGTGAATTCCTAGAATGATCGTTCTCGAGATATCAGTCTGTCTGTACTTGCAATGCAGTATTATCAGTCTGCCTGCACTTTCGATGTTAATGGTAGAAAGCCTTCCGTTCCGATATGGAGTTTTTCAGTCGTTTGAGTTGGTCAGCAATAGCAACCATTACATTGTTACTGATAATGAAATTATGAGTAATAATTAACAACTACTACTGCCAGCGACATGCTATTATTGTTTCTAATAATGTATTTATCAGTAGTAATAGCTTGAATTGTGAAGAGAGTCGTGTCATGCTCTCTCCCTATATCCCTATAGTCATATTCTCGACAGCTCCTGGGAAAGCCGTATCGTTCTCAGGTTAAATGAGTCACGTAGTCCAGTGCTTGTCAAGCGCGTTTTTAAACGCTTTCACGGATTCAGAGCCAACTACCACAGCTGATAAGTTGTTCGAAACCCGCTAGATTGCGATCGGAAAAAAAAGTGTTGTTTCGCCCGGTTGTTTCGTGTACGAATGTTGTGGTCCCTGTTCAAGAGGTCGACAGGGCTCACGTAGTGGAATCCCTTCAGGTATTTGAAGGTTTCAATGAGGTAGCCCCTCAGCCTTCGTTGCTCGAGGGTGATGAGAGCTCTTTAAGCAAATCCTCGTAGCTGTGGTGGCGTAGCTGCGGGATAAGCTTAGTAGCACGATGCTGGATTCGTTCCATTTTGGCTATGTTCCCCCTCATGTGTGGAGACCAGAGTTGGACTGCATGCTCGATGTGGAGACGGACGAGGGACGTGTGCAACGGCAATACTATGTCCTTCGTTTTGCAGAGGATGTTTCGGGAGATGTAGCCAAGGTTACGATTAGCTATCGTGTAACTTTCTTCGATCTGCGCGCCCCATTTTAAATCTTTTGAGATTTGGACGCCCAAGTCTTTCTGTTGGTCAACAGTTGCAAGATCGCTTTCTGCCATTGTGTGGTTGAAGTTGGCATTACGACACCCCATGTGCATAACTGTACATTTTGCAACATTGAAGGGCATTTGCCACGCTTCCGAGCATCGGACGAGTTTTTCGAGATCTTGTTGAATCTCAACTGTCTCCCTCCCTCCATGCTGCATGGCAGAGCGTCGTGTCGTCGGCAAATTTCGATACCTTGGACAGAAGCCCGCATCCATGTCGTTTACATAGATGAAGAAGAGGATAGGTCCCTGGACACTGCCATAGGGCATCCCAGAGGTAACAGGGGCTCAGTAGGACAAAGCCTGACCGATGCTGACTCTTTGCTTGCGTCCTGTTAGCCAGGCGCACAGCCAGCGAAGTACGTTGCCACCAATGCTGGCTCAGAGACTTTGTGTAAGTCCTATGTGCGACACCTTGTCGAAGGCTTTTTAGGTAAATGATATCCATTGCCTTGCTGCGGTCGCACACGTTGATCACCTTATTGGAAAAGTACTCGAAAAAATACAGCATGCAATTTGTTTATAAGACAATGATGGTGACATTCAAGTGGTGCTGCAATGGCTTCAAGTGATGCAATAGGTTCTGAATACATCGATTAGAGTAGAGGAAAGCTGAAAATTGCTCGTCATTACTCGAAAAAACGTAGCTCGCGATCTGTAAAGCACGCGATCTGTTTATACGCCATCGATTGAACACTAACATGGCCAAAATGTGAATACGCTAGGTACTGGCAGAAACAATTTTGATTAGTGTTAATAAATTGTTAAGCTTCCTTCATTATATACACAGAGTGGAGAAAGACCTAGCTGGCGACGGGCTGAAGCACTGAGTTCTTAAAATTTGAGATGATCAGCAGAAATAATGTAATGATCAAGTCAAATATGTGCTAAATACTTCCTAGCTATATATTTTGTTACTCTGAACAAAAAATTAATGCACTAGAAAAGATCAACAAAATATCAACACCTTGGGGAGATTGACTTAGCAAAGTTATCAGAATTAACATTCATAGGTCTAGATTAGAGCGCCAAGGCTTTCACTCGTGAGTCTACCTGTGCAGGTAATCACAAGAAAAATATTCAACATAAAATTACCTGGGTATCATGGCAACAGGGAAACGCAATCAAAGAGTTGAAGGACTGAATGTTGATTCACGATAGAAGGTACTAGTAATATTTTCGTTTATTTTACATAACACAAAGGTATTTTTGATTTACTGTTGTTGCGTGAACAAAGTTACCGAGAACAAAGTTCAAAATGTATAGGTGGTCAATAAAGGTTTATTATGTATCTTTTTGAAGAGAGTTACAGTTTTTTACCACCGAGATCGAAAAGAAATTCTGGCAGTCGCTGTTCTCCAGAATTTATCGTGAAAAGCTTTGTTATCACTTGTAAATCAGTCGTTTTTTTCACCTCGAATATATGTGTGCCTCCTGCTGTAGGACGAACGCTTTACTTTATGCACTTTTTGAACTCTCTTGACTGCTGGAGACACTAATATTTTAAGGAGAGGAATTACGTGGCCTCGTTTACCAAGGTTATCATCAAATGTTATTCTTGCAGCAACGTTTATACAGCGTTCCACTTTCTACCTCTGGGTGTTGGTGCACATCCCCAGATTGGAAGATAGCAGTTAACTATGAAAAACGAACGTGTGGACAATCAATAGCCTTGATTTGAAATCGTATTACTTAAAAGCTGAATCTTAGGAAAAAAATGTTTCATTCAACTTAGAACACATGGTTTGAAGGAAAGATCGTGATCAATCCACACTCCGAGACTCATAATTTTGTATCCAACAAATATGTCAGATTTGCCCATAACTATAGATAAATTACTAGAAGCTGCTTTTCTTTTTGCTGAATTGAGTTTGAGCCCACTTTTATCATACTAAGATTTCAAATTACTTGAGGCTGTCTCAGCATCATCTTTCAACGCATTCGGGTCTGGAAACGTTCCGGAAAGTACGATTGGAAGATAATCGGCGTACGTGACGACAACTTTCTCGATTTTAAGAGAATCTACAGTTAGTCATTAACAGATACAAGGAACAACAATGGGCCGAGTATCGCACCTTGAGGGACCCCAAAGGCAATTGTTATAGGGTTCGAGTAGTAGAGTTAACAAGTTCAACTGGTTGTTGTCGATTAAACAGATAACTTTCGAACAAAGTTGGGTCTGTTCTTAGATTTCGTGGTAGTTCAATAGAATTGCGTGGCTTCACTGTCGAATGATGCTAAAAAGTCTGTAGTACAAGCAGATCAATCTGTTCATATAACATTTTGTGTAAAGATCAATGATTCACACTAATGCATCTATTGATTGATAATAGATTTAGTTGAAGAGCATATTGACTCATTGATCAGCTTGTTAGATTCTATGTTATTACTAAATTGGATAGATAATACATTTTCTAGAATCTTAGACTGGACAGGAAAACGACTAAACGGTCTAAAATTGGATGGAGCCGGTATGCCTTTATGATCGCATGCTTCTAGTTCTTCGGAAAAATGTCATTCGCAAAGTGGTCGTAAAAACTGTGCTGGTGAAAGGTAGGATAACTGGGGAACTGTCTTTCAGATGATGTAAGGGTAAATCATCTATGAGATCTTCAAGGCAAATCCAGCTCGTTTTACTTCGTGTTGCGATGCTTATTTTGGTTTCCAATTATGATTGGTACTTGGTCACGGTCGCTGCTAAACAATCGGATTTGATGTTTCTGGTGTGTCGCTCTGTAATCCTTAATCGCCTTTCTGAGTTACCTCTTTGAAAACCTGTTTCCCAGCTCCTGCAAATAAATTATTAGACTTCTCTTGCCAGGGGGTTCGAACTAGTTGGCAGAGATGTATTTTTTTAAAGGTATAATCCTGGCAGTAGATTCTACTTTGAGTTAGGGTGGTTTCTGCACTGATAAGGATTTTGATATTAAATTTTATATATTTTTACTACTCGTTTGATTTATAATTTGAATCCGAAATGATTGTAACCAGAAGATGCTCCGTTTTGCTTTCCGTTTGAGAGATGGTCTGATTGATGACGCTTCTAAGCTAGCTACTTCTAAGCCAAGTTATTATCTTGACTGACATTACTGTTTCGTAGACTTACAAAGACACAATAGTCTTTACTTTTATATCTCATCTTCTCTGTCTCTCTTTGTGGCCTTGAACATATTGCATTGACAGTGTTTTGAAACTCATATTGAATAAATTTGGAAAAATAACAATTTACAAAGAAAGCTGAATTGTCAATCGTCATGGACTCCTGAGTCCTGAACACGTTGACAACGTGATCCTCCGTGTATCCGTGTTAGTGTACAAGCCTAAATCACAATCACCAGTTCGAGTGACACTGTATTTGCTCGAAATTTTGTTCGGTAAACACAGCCTTGGCCTTGAGAGTAGTATACAGTGAGCGTAACTCGTGACTATGTCTCATTCAGTGAGCGTAACTCGCGACAATGTCTCATTCAGTGAGCGTAACTCGCGACTATGTCTCATTCAGTGAGCGTAACTCGCGACTATGTCTCATTCAGTGAGCGTAACTCGCGACTATGTCTCATTCAGTGAGCGTAACTTACGATTATGTCTCATTCACTGAGCGTAACTCGCGACTATGTCTCATTCACTGAGCGTAACTCGCGACTATGTCTCATTCAGTGAGCGTAACTCGCGACTGTATCTCATTCAGTGAGCGTAACTCGCGACTATGTCTCATTCAGTGAGCGTAACTCGCGACCATGCCTTGTTCAGTGAGCGTAACTCACGACTATGTCTCATTCAGTGAGCGTAATTCGCGACTATGTCTCATTCAGTGAGCGTAACTCGCGAAAACTATGTCTCATTCAGTGAGCGTAACTCGCGACTATGTCTCATTCAGTGAGCGTAATTCGCGACTGTCTCATTCAGTGAGCGTAACTCGCAACTATGTCACATTCAGTGAGCGTAACTCGCAACTATGTCACATTCAGTGAGCGTAACTCGCAACTATGTCTCATTCAGTGAGCGTAACTCGCGACTGTCTCATTCAGTGAGCGTAACTCGCGACTGTCTCATTCAGTGAGCGTAACTCGCGACTGTCTCAATCAGTGAGCGTAACTTGCGACTACGTCTCAACCAGTGAGCGTAACTCGCGACTATGTCTCATTCAGTGAGCGTAACTCACGACTATGTCTCATTCAGTGAGCGTAACTCACGACTATGTTTAATTCAGTGAGCGTAACTCGCGACTATGTCTCAATCAGTGAGCGTAACTCGCGACTATGTCTCATTCAGTGAGAGTAACTCGCGACTATGTCACATTCATTGAGCGTAACTCGCGACTACGTCTCATTCAGTGAGCGAAACTCGCGTCTATGTCTTTCCATGAGCGTAACTCGCGACTATGTCTCATTCAATGAGCGTAACTCGCCACTGTCTTTCAATGAGCGTAACTCGTGACTATGTCTCATTCAGTGAGCGTAACTCGCGACTATGTCTCATTCAGTGAGCGTAACTCGCGACTATGTCTCATTCAGTGAGCGTAACTCGCGACTATGTCTCATTTAGTGAGCGTAGCTCACGACTACGTCTCTTTCAGTGAGCGTAACTCGCGACTATGCCTCGTTCAGTGAGCGCAACTCGCAACTATGTCTCATTCAGTGAGCGCAACTCGCAACTATGTCTCATTCAGTGAGCGTAACTCGCAAATATGTCTCATTCAGTGAGCGTAACTCGCAAATATGTCTCATTCAGTGAGCGTAACTCGCAAATATGTCTCATTCAGTGAGCGTAACTCGCGACTATGTCTCATTCAGTGAGCGTAACTTGCGACTATGTCTCATTCAGTGAGCGTAACTTGCGACTATGTCTCAATCAGTGAGCGTAACTCGCGACTATGTCTCATTTAGTGAGCGTAACTCACGACTATGTCCCATTCAGTGAGCGTAACTCGTGACTGTCTCATTCAGTGAGTGTCACTCGCGACTATGTCTCATTCAGTGAGCGTAACTCGCGTCTATGTCTCATTCACTGAGCGTAACTCGCGACAATGTCTCATATTCTTCTGTCGGTGATAGGGCATTAAATACCCCACTGCCATCACCGCTGGTAGGGCATTGAATACAACACTGCCATCACCGCTTGTAGGGCATTGACACGCCTAGTTATTACTGGATTTTTTTAAAATAAAGTTTAATAGAATCAAGCATACAGACAAGTCTTTAACTTTGTTTTTGTTATTAATCAAGTTTAATTGTATTACACATTCACACATATACATAAACTTTAGCTGTACACAAATTAACATGTCACTATAGGTGCAATACCAGTTTTAAAATTTTAATATATATTTAATGTCAACATAGGGAAACAGTGTATTTCCCAAATAATAGTAAAGAAATCGGTTTTACACAGAAAAGCCCGGTTTATGAAAAGAGTATCTTTTTGCATCTCTACCTATAACCCCTATAAGAGCAGTACGGAAAGTGAGCAGAAAATGCTAATTGCACATTTCATTCACAAATTCAAGGAATGGCGTATAAAGCCAATTTTGAGCAGTGCGTAAGTTGCGGTTCATTGATTCGAGCGTTCAGACAGCTAAATCACTACTATTTGCAGCGCTATCACATTTTGAAAGAGCCCGAGTGGAACAAAATGAAAACGATGCAAAACAAAAGGAAAGCGAAACGCAGCGTCTGATGCTTTTAATTAATTTGGAAGTTAGAGCGTAGAAATCCGTGCATTATTAACCATGCCTTATGCGTCTATAAGGTTTGCAGGGAAATGAGACAGACGAACGGAGGTGAGCAACAAGAATAGACAGTGTGAGCAGGACACGTCAAGAGTGTGAGCAGAACACGCCAAGAGTGTGAGCAGGACACGCCAAGAGTGTGAGCAGGACACGTCAAGAGTGTGAGCAGGACACGTCAAGAGTGTGAGCAGGACACGCCAAGAGTGTGAGCAGGACACGCCAAGAGGATGAGCAGGACACGCCAAGAGGGTGAGCAGGACACGCCAAGAGGGTGAGCAGGACACGCCAAGAGTGTGAGCAGGACACGCCAAGAGTGTGAGCAGGACACGCCAAGAGTGTGAGCAGGACACGTCAAGAGTGTGAGCAAGACACGCCAAGAGTGTGAGCAGGACACGCCAAGAGGGGGAGCAGGACACGCCAAGAGTGTGAGCAGGACACGCCAAGAGTGTGAGCAGGACACGCCAAGAGTGTGAGCAGGACACGCCAAGAGTTGAATCAATAGCCGCTCTACTATCATCACAAGTCCTCCAATAAGCCATGCGTGTTATCCACTGAACCCCTTCCCTATCTACTTCATGTACTTTTGTCCAGCGTCCACTTGCACATCAAGAGTGTTCTTTGACAACACTAAACAAGCAAGCTATACTCGGACACCCAATCAAACGATGTTTGTTCCTGTTGATTGAGTTCACTCATCATCACTCACTGTTATGTGGTTGACTCAACATTCCACACTGTTGTGTGTCGACTCATCACCACACACTGTTTTGTGAGCCAACACACCATCACACACTGTTATGTGAGCCGACACACCATCTCACACTGTTGTGCGAGCCGACACACCATCACACACTGTTATGTGAGCCGACACACCATCTCACACTGTTGTGCGAGCCGACACACCATCACACACTGTTGGGTGAGCCGACACACCACCACACACTGTTGGGTGAGCCGACACACCATCTCACACTGTTGTGCGAGCCGACACACCATCACACACTGTTATGTAAGCCGACACACCATCTCACACTGTTGTGCGAGCCGACACACCATCACACACTGTTGGGTGAGCCGACACACCATCACACACTGTTGGGTGAGCCGACACACCATCTCACACTGTTGTGTTAGCTCCTAAACACGTCCCACTGGGCCAATACGCACGTCATGTATCATTGCCACCCCCTCAGGAGCCGCCGTTTGTACCAGTCTGGCGAGCCGTTAGCCCATGAGAGCGCTACTGGTCTTCGATAGGTGGCGTGAGGGCGAGAAGACGGTAGAGCTGAAGCAAGTTTTTCAGGTTTGTCAGCAGCACCACGGATCAGCTGTTGGAATAATGCCTGCAGCACTTGTTGCTGCCAGCACCATCGATCACCCTGTGAACTTGTTGCTAGTGGAAGTATCAGCACCACGGATCAGCTGTTGGAATAATGCCTGCAGCACTTGTTGCTGCCAGCACCATCGTTCACTCTGTGAACTTGTTGCTAGTGGAAGTATCAGCACCACGGATCAGCTGTTGGAACAATGCCTGCAGCACTTGTTGCTGCCAGCACCATCG
>SDVV010031798.1:0-11507 GCA_016164225.1 Gammarus roeselii
GAGTGTGGGAGTGTGTGTGTGTGCATATTATACTCCGATTAGTGCACTCCCCAGCAGGTCAGCTCAATAGAGACCCTCAATCGGCCCGGGAAATAATTGTCGCCGCTTTCTTTTAATCTCCCCTGAGCAGGCCAAGTAATTGTCGCCGCTTTCTCCTAATCTCCCCTAAGCAGGCCAAATAATTGTTGCCGCTTCCTTTTTATCTCCCCTTAGCAGGCCAGGTAATTGTCGCCGTTTTCTCATAATCTCCCCTAAGCAGGCCAAATAATTGTCGCCGATTCTCTTAATCTCCCCTAAGCAGGCAAAGTAATTGTCGCCGCTTTCTCTTAATCTCCCCTAAGCAGGCCAAGTCATCATCGCCGCTTTTTCTTAATCTCCCATGAGCAGGCCAAATAATTGTCGCCGCTTTCTCTTAATCTCTCCTATGTAAGCCAAGCAATTGTCGCCGCTTTCTCTTAATCTCCCCTAAGCAGGCCAAATATTTGTCGCCGCTTTATCCGTTTTTCCCCTAAGCAGGTCAAATAATTGTCGCCGCTTTCTCATAATCTCCCCTGAGCAGGCCAAATAATTGTCGCCGCTTTCTCTTAATCTCCTCTAAGCAGGCTAAATACTTGTCACCGTTATTTTAATCTCCCATAAGCAGGCAAAGTAATTGTCGCCGCTTTATCTTAATCTCTCCTAAGCAGGCCAAAAGAATTGTCGTCGCTTTCTCTTAATCTCCCCTAAGCGGGCCAAGTAATTGTTGCCGCTCCCTCCTAATCTCACCTAAGCAGGCCAAATAATTGTCGCCGCTTTCTCTTAATCTCACCTAAGCAGGCCAAGTCATTGTCGCCGCTTCCTCTTAATCTCCCATAAGCAGGCCAAATAATTGTCGCCGTTTTCTCTTAATCTCTCCTATGCCAGCCAAGTAATTGTCGCCGCTTCTTCTTAATCTCCCCTAAGCAGGTCAAATATTTTTCGCCGCTCTCTCCTTATTTCTCCTAAGCAGGTCAAATAATTGTCGCCGCTTTCTCATAATCTCCCCTGAGCAGGCCAAATAATTCTCACCGCTTTCTCTTAATCTCCCGAAAGCAGGCTAAATAATTGTCGCTGCTTTCACTTAATCTCCCCTAAGCAGGCCAAGTAATTGTCGCCGCTTTCTCTTAATCTCCCCTAATCAGGCCAAAATAATTGTCGTCGCTTTCTCTTAATCTCCTCTAAGCAGACCAAGTAATTGTCGCCGCTTTCTCATAATCTCCCCTAAGCAGGCCAAATAATTGTCGCCGCTTTCTCTTAATCTCCCCTTAGCAGGCTAGGTAATTGTCGCCGCTCACTCTTAATCTCCCCTAAGCCGGTTAAATAATTTTCGCTGCTTTCACATAATCTCCCTAAGCAGGCGAAGTAATTGTCGCCGCTTTCTCTCAATCTCCCCTAAGCTGTTCAAATAATTGTCGCCACTTTCTCTTAATCTTCCCTAAGCAGGCCAAATAATTGTCGCCACTTTTTCTTTATCTCCCCTAAGCAGGTCAAAAATGGTCGCCGCTTTCTCTCAATCTCCCCTAAGCAGGCTAAATAATTGTCACCGCTATCTTAATCTCCCCTAAGCAGGCCAATGAATTGTCGCAGCTTCCCCTTATTTCCCCTAAGCAGGTCAAATAATTGTCGCCGCTTTCTCATAATCTCCCCTAAGCAGGTCAAATAATTGTCGTCGCTTTCTCTCAATCTCCCCAAGCAAGCTAAAGAATTGTCACTGCTTACTCTTAATCTCCCCTAAGCAGGCCAAGTAATTGTCGCCGCTTTCTCTTAATCTCCCCTAAGCAGGCCAAATAATTGTCGCCGCTTTCTCTTAATCTACCCTAAGCAAGCCAAGTAATTGTTGCCGCTTTCTCTTAATCTCCCCTTAGCAGGCCAAATAATAGTCGCCGCTTCCTCCTAATCTTCACTAAGCAGGCCAAATAATTGTCGCCGCTTTCTATTAATCTCCCCTAAGCAGGCCAAATAATTGTCGCTGCTCTCTCCTAATCTCCCCTAAGCAGGCCAATAATTGTCGCCGCTTTCTTATAGTCTCCCCTTTGCAGGTCAAAGAAGTCCTTGGACTCAATTAATCTCAGTTTTTTTCCTAACTGAAAAAAAAAATCTTTCAGAACTAATTATATTCCATATGTAAACTACTAAACTGAAACTGGGTAAGGAAAACAATCTGCGAGTGTTAGAAACAATCAGAGAAACGTTTAAAATTTTAGCAAGCAATTTGTGCTATAAAATATAAATGAATTGAAATTTGTTACATTGACTCCGTTTCTCTGATAACCCCATAATTCAAGTGTGATATATTTGTGTTCATTAACAAACCTGAACATTTTTTTTTTCATTTAACAAGACGTGAAGGCTCTTGCCGAACCCGTAAATTTAGTTAGTTAGTTTATCTTTGTTAGTAGGCAATGAAGTCGTCAGAATATAACGTTATGTTTCCTCAATTTGATATCGTCTGAAGAGGCTTTATTGTGTTCGTAAAAGCTACTAAAGACATTGATGCACGTATTTCCTGACCGACCACACCACCAACGCTTCGTACGAAAGAAATTGAATATTGCTAATTTGTCAGTTGGACACCACAACTGAAAAAATATTTGAGCGTTTATCTGAACCTGTAAGCTGCTGGTGAGCCAGACAACGACAAATAATTGGGCGTTTATCTGAACACGCAAGCTGTTGGTGAGCCAGGCAACGCAATGGCAAAGTGACGCTCGTGTTTCCCGACGCAAGAAACAATGTTTACAGTTGAATTTTTTTGCCGAGGTATGCTGCTGTGTTGGCGAATCGCTCATCAGCAAGACAAACAGTCGGTTGCGTTCAAGAAAACTGTTACATGCATCAGCAAGAAAAACAGTCGGTCGCGGTCAATGAAAACTTTTACATGTATCAGCAAGACAAACAGTCGGTTGCGGTCAAAAGAAACAGTTATATGTATCAGCACGACAAACAGTCGGTTACGGTCATTGGAAACTGTTACGTATATCAACAAAACAAAAAGTCGGTTGCGGTCATTTGAAATTGTTACAAGTATCAGCAAGACAAACAGTCGGTTGTGATCATTGGAAACTGTTAAATGTATCAATGCGGTCAATGGAAACTGTTACATGCATCAGCAAGACAATCAGTCGGTCGCGGTCAATGGAAACTGTTGCATGTATCCGCTAGTCAAACAGTCGGTTGCAGTCAATCGAAACTGTTACATGTAATTCGCTGACTCTGTGGGTAAAGCTGAGGCCGTGGTTGATATATCGATAAATATTTCATCTATAGTGCTGTGGGTGCATACTGACATGTGTGAAGAAATTTGAATTGAACATGAACGGAAAAATGAGATGCCTTTCTCATACACATCATTAAAGGTAATATTTTGTTATGTTCATCACGTTAATGGTCACATTTATTGCATATTCTACTTATTGCACCCGGGTCATTGCCAACCAAAAAAACTGACATTACAAAACCCCCTTTTTTGTAGACGTGCGAAAATACATTACTCGGCAATTGTACCATGAATTTAATGAGTATTCTAGAAGTAAGAAATACTTTGTCAAGAATACCATGAGGCATCTCGTGGATAAGGTGGAATAAAGGTTTTTCTCTTTCCTTCTTTCTTATGTGTGTTTTAGCAGCACGGCTAATGCCATCGCCCTCGCAGTAGTAGATTGTTACGCGGGGTGTGGGTGAGTCCTCAGCTATAAGTTTAGGGTGTATTATGTCCGAAACACCGGCTGTCCAACCATAATCAATCTGATTTTTTTGATAGAATTCCTACGGACGGCGGGAACATGGCATCAATCTCTATTCATGTGCCACTGACTGCATGCGCTCATATTTGTTGAGTATTCTCTGACAACAAAAGGAAAAGCGGAATATTTAATATTCATTGTTTCATAATTACATACCAATAATTACACGACTCGTGACCAACACATACAACTGTGCCTAAATCCGTTCTTGGTAGAAAAATCGAATGAATTTCATTAGGAAACAACAATAATAAATTTCGTAAATATTTTTATTTAATTTACAGAAAACGGGGTAGCAATAATTCATAATGGATTTCAATTACCCTAAGCCCAACCCGTTTATTTTTCGTCCAGAACAACCTCAATTGGACGGGTTTCTAATTTGCCCTGAAATCATTTTAAAACCATTTTAGCTACCATACGTAAATGCTACATGGATAGTGTACAACTTTGTGTACGCCACTGGTGAATAATAGCAACACTCGACACTGGCTCTACTCACATAACCGAAAACCTGTGTAACGCACACAGCGATTTACAGCCATTTGGCTTACATACATCTTTTTGAGTTTATTTCGCATTGGCTCTCACATATTCTCCATCACTCTTATGCGAGGGAGCAACTTTTGCTTGGCACCCATTTCGTTGACGCCTGACTTAGGTTCCGTTTCCGAGTGTTGCTTCAGGCTGGGGAATTAACGTGGTATTTCTCCCTATTTCACGAAGGTTCTATGGAATCTATCCCCATTTACAATGTCGTGCTTGTTTCCTCGCTAAGTTGAATTAGGTTAGGTTAGGCCAGACGGAATTTGTTTGTTGTTAGGTTCGGTTAGACCAGGTTTGGTTGAATTAAATGTTGTTAGATCACGTTCGGGACAGGAAATAGTCATTTCATTAGGGAATTTTCCCTATGCGCCCGCCGATGTGATCTTCAAGGAGACGAATGCAGCTCATTAGACGAGGCTCCCCAAACAAGTTGTGACTCATCAGTAGTGATCGCTTCCATGTATCAGCGCAACCAGAGGATAGCGCAGTTACGGCGCTTGCTTTGGGTTGGTAGATATAGAAACAATTTTGGCTTGAATAATGGTAAATAAAAATGAACAAATTGTTTTCGTTGCTTGTAAGCTGGCATCTCGAAGCGAGTTCGCAAAATAGTTACCTGTTATGATAGCAAGTAAATTGTAGCTTTAATGATAGAAACCCTATATTTGCTTCATCAGGATGGTATAAATTGACCAAACTTAGTTTCAGAGGCCAACATCACTCGGAACCAACCTTTTTTTATTTTAAATTAGCCACCACTTTTATATCTCTTTCAATTTAGTTCGGACTATAAAAAGTTCGATTGGAAGAAGTTTCTCCCTAAGAAGATTGAGTTTGACACAAAAGACGCTGGTTAAGACGACTCGTGGTTCAGAGCCCAGAACGATCATTGAGCCCACACAAAAAAATATACTCGGAGGATAAGACTGAGGGGCGAATAACTCTTAATACGATCTCACTGGCTCGGTAACGTGGCTTGATACGATCTCACTGGCTCGGTGAAGTGGCTTGATGCGATCTCACTGGCTCGGTGACGTGGCTTGATACGATCTCACTGGCTCGGTGACGTGGATTGATACGATTTCACTGGCTCGTTGACGTGGCTTAGTATCAGTCGGCTGTGGAATTCTATCCTTGAATTCTAATTCCAGCTTATACTTATAAGCTGAACGACTTCCAAAACTTCCTACTGTTTACGTTTGCTGACGACCATGTGTAATCCTGCCGGCTTCAATTTGTTTTCAAGCTTTTAGTTTCTGATGAAGAATTAAATTAAATCGCAATGAATACTAAAAACTCATAGGAGAATAATATGGCTTGGTTATGAATGCCTTTCCAAATGTTTATTGTTAACACGTGTATTGAAAACGCGGTAGGATTAATGCCATCGTTTGCAGCGGATCTATTGGTGTGTGTAATGTCAGTGACGGAATGGTGATTTGCTGTGAGCAGACAACATGCAGAAGTCACTATTGTCAATTAACATGAAGCAGGCCAGGATACTCTTTCGTGAATGTCTTTTTGTTTAATAGGGATGTAGGCAAACTGCTTTATTTATTGTGAAAACATTCCAACCAATGCGAATTTGCTGTACATATTTTTTACTAGCAGAGCCTGGCTGCCAAGCGCTGTTCCCGTCTACTAAACTGAAT
The DNA here is from genome assembly GCA_016164225.1 of Gammarus roeselii. Classification (NCBI taxonomy): domain Eukaryota; kingdom Metazoa; phylum Arthropoda; class Malacostraca; order Amphipoda; family Gammaridae; genus Gammarus; species Gammarus roeselii. The sequence goes on from SDVV010031798.1 coordinate 5,960, forward strand.
ACAAAAATATACCTTCATGCCGCACACTAGCCGAGCCGGGCTGACAAGCAGTGTTTCCGTCCACTATGCTGAACACAAGAAATCACCTTCATGCCGCATACTAGCGGAGTAGGGCTGCCAAGCGCTGCTTCCGTTCACTACGCTGAACACAAGAAATCACCTTCCTGCCGCAGACTAGCAGAGCAGGGCTGCCGACCGCTGCTCCCGTCCACTACGCTGAACACAATAAATCCCCTTCATGCCGCAGACTAGCAGAGCAGGGCTGCCGACCGCTGCTCCCGTCCACTACGCTGAACACAAGAAATCACCTTCATGCCGCATACTAGCAGAACAGGGCTGCCAAGCGCTGCTCCCGTTCACTACGCTGAACACAAGAAATCCCCTTCATGCCTTATCTATTTTGATCGTTAATCGAGCAGGCCTAAAAACGTATAACGTGCATTCCAAATAATGCTACAGCATTCAACGTCATTCACGAGCTTATAAACAATAATCAGATGAGATGCAAATTATAGAGTACAGGGGTATCATTTAGTCCAGCGACGTTCAGAAGAAGCATCGGTTCTATTGTCAGCCTCCTTGTTATATCCTACGATATTGTGGGCAGAGGACTTCCAAACAACTAGGATTGGCTTATGAATAATATATTTACAAACTGTTTATACAAGTTGGGATAACGAAGGATTTCAGTTGGATTCTATCAACCGCTTAGGTTCGAGGTCGAGCAAATACTGACCCAATTTTAGGCCTCCTTATCCTCGTCCCCACCACTTCCCGTATACACACGTATACCTTCGCGTTTCGTCACTTCCGTCCTTATGTACGGTCTGGGATGGGCTCGTATCATCTGAGTTGTTATGACTCGTCCCGAGCGGTGTCTTCAATTGGTAACAATATCCGTTCACATATGAGATTAAGGTGCTTGCCACTGGTTGTTCTCCTATTACAAATTACATTGTCGGATTACACTAACCGAGCGACCTTCTTGTTTGCGCATGCCTAATCTAAGAAGAACTTCTTACCGGCGACCGTCAACGGACCGGAAGCCTCCATCGTTACGCATGCACACCTTACTCTTGAGTAAGAATATGACACTTCTACTGTAGGCTGTTTCTAATAATCGCCATCACACGTTAATAAACTCACCGTAAACTCAAATGAATAGCTCAATGTACAAATCGAGCATACCAATAGCATAACACACAGAATTATACATCGACCACGTATGAGTGCCACGTGTTGAGCCGCTTGGCACTCATTACGTATATCAAATACTACTCACAGCGATTCACGTAGTAGCGTATGTGTATTGAGTAACTTATTTTGTGGGAGATTTTTTCGTTTGTCTACTAATGATTTGAAGAGTTGGAGGGTGTCGATTGCTGGACGTGGGTCCTCCACTGACAATTCAGAAATCCTTGTACACAGGAACATTAATTTAAACATGAAACGGAGACTGTAATGCTTATGGAAATATACTGATTATTATTGCAATACTTTATTTGCATCGTAAGGAATATCATTTCTAAAAGTGCTGGTGAACTTTGTTCGTAATTCTTTTACCACACTTAAACGATGAGCAATATACTAAAAGGCATAAATATTGTATGATCCCTGTTTAACTGTTCCGATCATGTTGCACAATGTCATGACAACACGCATAATATTGTTTGTTTGCCTACATTGCTTATTATATTTGCATCTATTTTTTAGTACTCCCTTTATCACAATAGGGGTTCTAACGTAGAAATGTAGTGTTTACTACAGGAGAACAATCTGCCTTCACCTTACCCACGCTGAGCTGGGCGACCCTCTCCGCCGCCCGGATTGCTCCCTAGAATGTCGTAAGGTTTGAAGAACAAATCCTTACGGTGACGGGCAAAGCTCTCATCGTATTTTTTCATTAATATATTGACAAGAAGACAAGAGAAGAACTGACCTTGGAAACACAGTTCGTTTACAAGTGCAGTAACAAATGACAGCTCCAAATGTTGCTTGCAACATCGACCGATAGTCGGGAAGTGAGATCCTTTCATTTGTTCTCCAATCGAACCATGAGAATAATGGCGCGATGTCATCATTGACGATTAGTAGGAATACTAATCATTGACGACTTGTGTGAATACTAATCATTGACGACTAGTAGGAATACTAATCATTGGCGACTAGTAGTAATACTAATCATTGACGACTAGTAGGAATACTAATCATTGACGACTAGTAGGAATGCTAATCATTGACGATTAGTAGGAATACTAATCATTGACGATTAGTATGAATACTAATCATTGACGACTAGTAGGAATACTAATCATTGACGACTAGTAGGAATACTAATCATTGACGACTTGTGTGAATACTAATCATTGACGACTAGTAGGAATACTAATCATTGGCGACCAATAGGAATACTAATCATTGACGACTTTTAGGAATACTAATCATTGACGATTAGTAGGAACACTAATCATTGACGACTAGTAGGAAAACTAATCACTGACGATTAGTAGGAATACTAATCATTGACGATTAGTAGGAATATTTTTCACTGACGACTGTAGGAATACTAATCATTGACGACTAGTAAGAATACTAATCATTGACGATTAGTATGAATACTAATCATTGACGAATAGTTGGAATACTAATCATTGACGACTAGTATGAATACTAATCATTGACGACTAGTAGGAATACTAACCATTGACGATTAGTAGGAATACTAATATGGACAGACATTTCCAATCGGGAAAATTGAACTTAGAAGACAAACAAGATCAGTTTGCTGTAGTTTAATTTTTCTGTTATTTAGGTGTGAAATAAAATGAATTCCTCTTCTAATTTTTCTTCGTTTAACTGAGCACCCCAATAATAATATTCTGACAAGCCCAATTGAGTCCTCAAAAGGCATGCTGTTGTGATGAACATGTGACACAGAACCGACAAATACATGTCTTGTACCCCCGAAGAACATCTGCGTCAGTGTTACTGTAGCTGACGGAGATGTTTTCGGGGATAACACTTCAAAAATTATATTCGACAGTAATCGTAGGTGACAGTTTATCAATAAACAATTTTCATACATCTAACTAATGTTTCATATTCCTTGAGCACACATGCCAGCTAGACTAAGGAATGCCCGCCGGGCGGTAGGCCTGTGACGGTCAATAATGAATGTCTGTCTGGAGGCAGGCCTCTGGAGGTCAATAATGAATCTCAGTCAGAAGGCAGGCCTGCGACGGTCAATTTCTTCTTTGAAGGCTTCCTAGCAACACTCAGCGTCAGCCGTGGCAGTCCAACACCCTGGTTAACTTCCTGTAAAAGCCTTCACTGCCGGCAGCCCTGCCTATTAAGATGAGCTGATTACGGGTCCTTTCCCTTCAGCATCAGGACTGCAGGGACTGTCGTGAATGACGGACTGGGGTCGGTTTTCTTGCCTGCCTGAGCAAATGTAGCTTTATTTGACCGATGTCGAGCCTTGGATTGGGAACTGTTATTTGAGTGCGACCAAAATTACGGATGTTTTTCTTGGTCCACTTCAAGCGACAATTATATTTTTGTTCGGATTACTCGGATGAATTCAAATAAAAAAGCGCCTTTTCTATTCATTAGTATAGGCGACTGATTAGTGAAGGTTAGTTTCGAAGGAAATGTTCCTTCCTCATAGCGGGTAAAAGAGTTTCATGTCGAATTTGACGCTTTAAAACACTATCATGAATAGAAAAAGACGCAACAATTCAATATATTCCGCAGGATCATAATCAATATACGATCATAATCAATAAACGCGTTCGGTCTAACATCATCACTTTTTTGAGCAGTGCATTTTTTCCTGAAGAAAACATTACAACATAAATTGCAATCCTTTGCAAATAATAATTCTCCAAACTGACGCTGTTAATGGTGCTTGGCCAACCTTCAGAATTAATTGGTTAGAAAGACTGTCGAATTCTTGCTATCTGTGTGACTTAGCGTATCGTGGGCGTCACTCTGGGGCATCCTGTCATGCCGGAGAAAATAGACACGATGCATGGATCTAGCGGAGCTATGGCCAAGGTCCTTCTTTATTAAAGAAGCTCATAAAATAAACATTGCAGGGTTTATTTATTCACCAAAGTACAGCAAAGTGGTAACGTAGCTGTATACCGAGGTCGGTAGGAAGCCTCTTGATTATAAGGAAATAGATTTTAGTCTGTGTGACGTGAAAATAAGGCGACATTAAAAAATCAGAATAAAAGTGACAGTTGAGAGATAACAAAAATATTTGTCAAACGGACTCAAATGCGGGAATACGTCAATTCTATTAATGATGGCTAAATATCACACCACATAAACATTTTGTTCCTTAACTTTCATAGTACGGTAGAAAACAGATTCACAAAATCATTGAAATTACTCTTCCAGTTATTGTTTTGTACACAACCTGTAGGAGCTTCGCCAAGTTTTATCGAACTCTCAGAAGCACTTATAAACGTAACAGTGCGTCACAGTTCTAGCCTACCTCAGTCAGAACAAACCGAAAGTCACGGATCAATACGGAGCAATGTGTCGAGCAGCCAAAAACCCGCTCGGAGTTGGCGATGATGGGTCAGTTGTTCAAGACCGTTGATGACATTAAGCTATTCTCATATTGACTACCACCCGCAAGCCAGAATGTGAATGCTACTGGAATGTCAGGAATAAGTTGATGAATAAAAGAATCAACGATCTTGGTCGTTACTTCATCCAATAATTCAATAATCTAAATTCCAACTCAACACTGCTTCGGAAGTATCTTGTGCACCCGTGGTGAAGAGTAACTGAAGAAGGTGGCAAGGAAACTTTCAACCTTCACATGTTTGAAGGTGACTACAGACGCTGAAGAAGACAAGGAACCCTTCAACTACCACTGGGTATAAGTGACAATAGACGCTGAAGATGGCAGGGAAACCTTCAACCTTCACTGGATTAAAGGTGACTACAGAAGCAGAAGACGGCAGGAAACCCTTCAACCTTCACTGGGTGAAAGGTGATTGCAGACGTTGAGAACTGCAGGGAAACCTTCAACCAACACTAGGTTGAAGGTTACTACAACGCTGAAGAGGGCAAGAAAACCTTCAACCTTCACTGGGATAAAGGTGAATTCCTAATCCATCGAAGCCAATTTCTTTTAAGCATTTGACTTCACTCATGACAACTCCTGACGAAATACTTGTCCTTCAATGTAATAAGAACTGATTTCTCGCTCATCTCGAAGTTAAACAACAGAATTCGATGATAAATAAAGAGTGTCGTAACAGAGCAGGGAGGCAGGTACAATCTCCATGGGTGGAGAATTTTTCCGATACGACTGTACATGCTAAACAATGTATCACCTCCATACACTTGTTCGGCCTCTGATGAATGTTCTTCCGTTGACAGCTTCTCCATGATGATGAGTTGCAGATATACACTATAAATTCAGTTTGACACTTTCCAGCTGAAGTAAGTCACGTTTGTTTTTTAGATCAACTTAAAGATATTGATTACCCTTCGATCTTCATAATCTCGAAAATCAATAACCATGTGG
>SDVV010031799.1:0-11506 GCA_016164225.1 Gammarus roeselii
GTATATATGTATGTATATGAGTATATATATACATATAGATATATATATACATATATATGTGTATATACACATATTGTGGGAAATATTTCTCATACCCTGCCAACTAAGACATACCATTTGTATAAATGTGTATGCGGTTCATAGGAATGTGTCCAGCGGTTTTTTAGGCATGCCTGGCCAGTTGAGAGACGTGGGACCACACTCGTCCCTCACCCCCTCTCTCGCCTTGTCCCTCCTTTTCGCTTGTCGACGCTGCATGCTTTTTAAATATCTTGATAGGCAATAAATAAGAATGAAGTAAATTATATGTAAGTAATGATCGATGGGAAATCACTTCATGTGATATAATGTAAATTATATAAATGCATTAGTCAAGTACATTTGTGAGTAAGCTTTACGGTTGGTCAAAAGATAAATGAAGCACATGGCAACTGCAGGAGAGGGGTTGTCGTGCTCTGTTTCTCCCACTGCGGGAGAAATAAGGCAGTTGATTTTCGCTGTTGAAGGGAGTAGAAGTGCCCCATAAACAGGCCGAGAAAATACCAACCGGGAAGAGACCAGCAATGTGACGATAAGTTTTAGAATAAGACATTTTCTGACTAGAAAACTCATACGGTTACGTAGTGATAGTTGTAGACTAACCTACTATGAGTATAGGGAATTAAGGTAGTTAGTTGTAGAAACATCGAGACCGACGACTTGATAAGCAACAACCCTCATGTTTTCCACTCCAAGATGGCCATGCTCACTTAACCATAAAATGAGGTAAATGTCTTAGAATAATACAATTTAAGGATTCTGTTGTTCTTATTATGATCAAGTCTCATAATAGGGTTAAGATCAGTATCTAAATAAATTTCATAAGGTTACATCAAAACAGTCGGGTAAAAATAGGGTGCTAAAATAAATCCCGGCCAAAACGGTCCTTCAAAACCGGATGAATGTTTGACAAGAAAAAAAATTGTTTAGATAGAACAGAAGTTGGCTCCTGAAGACGATTTGTAGTTCAGTTGTTGCAAAAAGACAGCTATTGACCATCCGATTTGAATTGAAAGTCAAATTCAAGTTGGGTGAAGCCAGAAAGAAGTTAAATAGCATCACTGTTCAGCGGGATATAGTTAAATAGGACGAAAGTGTGCCCGCAAAATATTTTGTGCTTTCCATGATGATATAACAAAGCCATTGATCACCCAATTTGAATTTAAAGAAATTCATTGTGGGAGAGGCTAAAAAGTTGTGAAATTTTCATGGCATGCAAAATTGTCTTGAATAAAGTATGAGTGTCCATAAGGGTTTTGTGAAATTTATGGTTACAATTTGTGAAGACGCAGGTTATTTGGGACAAGGTAAGTCCTTATTTAAAAATAATTTGTGTAAATTGAAGTGTGTAAGTTTTCTTTAAGTAGCTGTATTTTGTTGTGCAAAATTAGGTTTTAGGACTAAAATGGTCTTCAAATTTGTAAAATTGTGATGTTCCATTGAAGCAAAGGAGTGACTTTGCAAATTAACTGGAAAGGACAAAGTAGTCCTTGAGTTAAATTGCATTGTTTCATGATAGCAAAGGTGTGACTTTGCAAATTAACTGAAAAGGACAAAGTAGTCCTTGAGTTGGATTGCATTGATTCATGACTGAGGAAAGGTGATAATTTTCAGGTGAACAATTCTCAAGAACTGCGGCAGGAGTGATTGACAAATGACGGGGGTTATTGTTGCCAGTCTATTCTTGTTAGTTTTTTCTGAGAGTTTTTAACTTTGAAAATAAGTTACCAAGTATAAGATCATGGACATCTAAATATTGTCTGTTCAAGAAAATAATAATTCACGTTTTGAAGTTAATGCAAAGGGGTTGAGATAAGTCTCAACAAGGAAGAATAAGATTATTTCCACCGTGAAATTTTATTGATTGTTTTAAGGTCAGAAGTTCAAAATGAATAGGAATGCAGAATTTCAGCGACCGATGGCTTTGCGTACCAGCTGGCGAGGCAAAGTCACAAGGATGGAAAATAAAATTGAAATGTGTTGTGAACATGCTTCATTCATTGAGGCAGGGAATCAAGACAAGCTGACATGTTATGTTACCACTACAGGAACATGTTCAGCTGAAGCGCATGCACTGCATAAGCAGATGCTTGAAGTTGTTAATGAGGATAATGACATTCCTCAAGAAGAAAAATTTCAACTCGAGCACAAAAATGATGAGACATTGTAACCCTTGAATATCACCCTAGCAAAGGTCAGAAGATTAAGAATTGAAGTGCAGCCAGCACCAAATAGTGAAGTTGCTGCATCAGTAAGCAACTCCTCCCTCAGAAGTGTGAGAGTCAAGCTACCTACTCTAGAGATGCTAGACTTCAGTGGGAACATACTCATGTTCACCTTATTCTGGAAAAGTTTCAGAGCCGTCCATGCAAATGATGAACTGGAGCCTTCTGAAAAGTTTCAATACCTGCAAAGCAAGTTAGAAGGTGCTATAAAAAATACACTGGCTGGGTTTGCTCCAACAAATGAGTCCTACCCACTAGCAGTTGCAATGCTGAAGAAGCTGTATGGGAACGAAGATCGCATGAGAATGGCGCATCTGGATGCACTTGATGATCTTTCAGCTCCTGCTGATGCAATTTCATCTCTGTAAGAGTACAGGCACAATGTGGAAGTAAGCCTTTGCCATCTGAAGACAGCAGGTGTAGATTTCAATGACTGCAGGCACTGTTCCTCAATAACAGCACACCGAATTTGGCGCAAACTACCATCAAGGGTCAAAAAAGCCTGCAGTAGGGGCAGAGACTCAGATGCTGCATGGAGTTTGGCAGAAATCCGAGACGCACTCATGTCTGAGATCACTAGACTTGAGAACTGTGAGACTGACTTCAAGCCACAGGTAAACGGAGGCCGGAAGCCAAACTATCGAGGAAGTTCAATAAGCGATTCCAATTAACACCATTCCAGACCACCTGATGGAAACAACCGAGGACCCCAGTCAACTGTGCGATCCTTCCAAGTGGGATGCACATTTTGTGCTGATGATCATTCTCTCTATCGTTGTACAAGGTATAAAGCAAATGAAGAGAGAAAAACTTGGGTATCAGAGTTGAGATTGTGATTCAAATGCCTGAAGTCGGGTCCCCGTTCTGCTGAGTGCCCTGAGAAGGCACCATTCTGTAAGAACTGCAAGATCACCGGACATCACGGTGCACTCTGCTTCAAAAGAAACAGAAACAAAGGTCGACGAAGTGATGACAAACTAGCATCAAGCAAGGCAAAGTCTGCAGCTGCAGCAGCTACCAGTTCTGTGGGCAACCCTCCCACTGGTGTAGCTACAGTAAATGCACTAGCAGCTGGGTGGGGTAAGGCGACCGCCCTACCCACAGCTTTGGTTAGTTTGAAAACAAAGGATGGTATAAAACTCGTGAGAGCCTTGTTCAACCAGGGGGCTCAGACGTCCTTCACCAAAAGAGGAATCTTGAGCGATGATGACACTACATGTCGACACACCACCCTGACAATTGACGGTTTCAACAGCTAAGAACTGAAGAACGGTATGACATAAAGAATGTCACCATAGAAGTGTCGATCCATGAGAAGATCTCCCTGGAAATGATTAAGTCGATACTTTGGCTGAACGGCTTAACATGAGTGGAGTCAGTGAACTAGCCACTCGCCTCAAAGCCAAGGGACGCAACTTGGCTGACAAGTTTGAGAATATAGTCCACTACCCAGTTGATATGCTCATTGGAGCAGATCATTACTATGATTTTGTTTATCCTGAAAAACACGATGAAGGAATAACAATAATATCTTCAAAGTTAGGAGACCAACTGTCAGGTCCCAGACAGGAGTTTCAAGACAAAACTTGAATCAATGTGATAACTACACTTGAGGTGGCAGTGTTAGACAAAGAAGTAGAAAAGGATGTTGACTTGTTGTGGCGTTTGGACACAATAGGGATATCACCGGAAAAAAACACACCCAGATGATAAAGCAGCTCTAGAGCAATCCAACAACAACATCCGATTTTCAGAGGGCAAGTATGTGGCCAGATTGCCATGGAAGGCGGCTCATCCCATACTGCCAATCAACTATCGGTTAGCCCAAGGAAGGCTGGTGAGCAATCTAAAGCGCCTGCAGAAAGAACCTGGACTGTTGAAGCACTAAGACAGTGTTATGCAAGAGCAACAGCAAAGAGGATTCATCGAAAGGATAAGTGACATGAAGCCACCAGATGCATGCCACTACCTACTTCACCACGCTGTGAGAAAGGAATCTCTAACAACACCGTTGCGGGTGGGTTTTGATTGTTCAGCAAAACCACATAATGATGCGTGCGGTAAGTCTAAATGATTGTTTGTACCCAGGACCATCCATGGTCCCAGAGTTACCTCAGATGTTGATGCGATTCAGATTGGGGTCACTAGCTACCTGTTCTGACATTGCAAAGGTATTTTTGATGGTAGGTTTCGATGAACAGGACAGAGACTTCACGAGATTTGTATGGCCCAGATACCCCATGGATCCTGACAGCCCCATAGACACCAATCGTTTCAAAGTCATTCTTCTTGGAGCCACTTGCTCACAATTCATCTTGAATGCAACACTTGACCACCACCTAGAAAAGTGTGGTGGGCAAAAGGACATAACAGACAAGATCGAAAGAAATATCTATGTCGACAATTTATTAGTAACTGCATCAACAAAGGCAGAAAACTAAAAGAATTCTACAGTTCATCCAAGAATATTCGGGGTGACGCTGAACTCAACCTCCGTGAATGGGCTACCAATGACCCAGAACTCAAGGAACTGACAGAAAAAGAAGGTGAATCAGATGCCAGACCTATTGTTTCAGTTTTAGGACTCAGATGGGACACTGTCCAGGACACCTTGATGGTGGCTCTTAGAGAGTTAGAATCAGGTATGTCACCCACCAAGATGGGTGACATACATGTCAAACGCAACTCTGAGATAGGAAAATCAATGACCCTACACACCTTTGTAGATGCTTCCACACTAGCATATGGAGCAGCTGTGTACTGAGTCAGTGAAGGAAAGGGCAAATTATTGCTGACAAAAGACCGATTGCCTCCGAGAAGACACTTTCAGTTTCTAGACTTGAGCTGATAGCAGCTCCACTTGGAGCGAGGCTCACTAAATATGTATGTGAAGCCTATGAAAAGGAAGTAAATGTTGAGGCCATACACATGTGGTCAGACAGTCAAGTGGCACTGGGCTGGATTCACTCAACAGGCTCATTAGTAGCTTACATGCAGAACAGGAAGACAAATATCAAGAAAATTCTTCCCAGCACTAATTGACATTATGTTCATACAAATCAAAACCCAGCTGACTTGATAACTCGAGGAATCAACCCGAGAAAGCTCAAGTTGAGCCACCTGTGGTGGCATGGGCCAAGAATATAACGGAACTCCAGGAGTGGGAAAACTTTCCTGCACATGTGCAAAGTGTGACACAAAACAGTGCAGAAGAGCTTCCACTCCCAGAGTCTTTCCTACTATCAGTAGCCAACAGATGTAGCACTTTCAAAAAATTAATAACCCCCTTTGGGTGTGTAGAGAGGTACATTGAGTGTCTGAAGTTGGAAATGAGAAACCAAGGCAAGAACAATAGAATGTCAAAGAAACAAGGTAAAGAACAAAAAATTACACTCAATTAGATGGAATTGGCCGGAGATTGGGTAGTAAAAGAACTCCAAAGGCACGAGTTTGCGGAGGAAATAAATTTCTTTCGCAAACCAAGTACCAAGGATATCACTTCATTAATTAAGCAGGTAAATTTAAGCATCAAGGCTGACAAGCTAGTGTTGTTGAGCAAGATCACAGAGGCCGAGATTGAGGACTCTGTGAAGTGTTCAATCCTGCTACCAACTAAACATAGGATCAAAAAAATGATAATTGAAGAAGAACACAGTGTCAAGCACCACATGGGAATAAACCATGTCGTGGCCAGCCAGCGTCAACGATGGCGGATCCCCAGGGTTAGGCAAAAAACAAAGGAAGCAATAAAGAATTGCATGCAGTGCAGAAGAGAACATGGGGCACACTACCGTGGACCTCCAACCCCTCCCCTTCCAAGGTACAGGGTGAGTCAATCTCGTCCATTCGCTGTAACAGGTGTGGACTATGCCGGTCCCCTTTATGTGAAAGAGGGAACACGAATCGAAAAACGGTACATTGCACTGTACACGTGCGCATCCACAAGGGCAGTACACTTGGAGGCTGCTAAGGATCTGTCTGCAGAAGCCTTCTTGAGAACTCTTTAACGGTTTTCTTCTCGTCGCCCCTATCTCCGAATGTTAATTAGTTACGATGGGTCGAACTTTTTTAGCTCCGCGAAAATACACCAGTGTTGGGAAGAACATCACAGGGTTCGGAACACTCTGAATAAAAACAAATGCAAGTGGCATTTCAGCCCTAGCAGGGCCCCTTGGTTCGGAGGCTTCTTCGAGAGGATGGTGAAGATGGTCAAGCTTTGTCTACAGAAAACGTTACACAGAGCCATGGTGACGGAAGATGAGCTACACACCGTACTCTGCGAGATAGAAGCGGACCTCAATGATCGTCCGCTAACTTCTATCTCCGACTCAGTTGATGACTATCAACCCCTCACGCCATCCCAGCTGATGCTCGGACATCGTCTGGACAGCGCGCCAGTTTCAACACTGGACCCGGAGGAAGAGCTAGATCCTTCCATGTTCAAGCAGAGTTCCTAACACGACGGCAAATGAATGTCCAGAAGATTCTGCTTCGTTTCCAGACAAGGTTCATAGAAGAATACCTAACCATGCTGCGGCATCATTCCGTGGATGCCAGGGAAATCGTTGCACCGAAGGTGGGTGACAGAGTTCAGATCCACGACGAGGGCCCCAGGCTGGTGTGGAGTCTGGGGAGGATCATCGAGACCCACGCAGGTAAAGACGTCACGTGAGAAGCGTGAAACTCAAAACACGTGGAGGCACCATCAGTTGACCGGTGACTCTGCTGTACCCACTAGCGGTGCGAGGGGTGGAACCCAGTGAGAGTCCACCAGAGTCGTAGAGTCAAGACTCGACGTCGCCACATCAATTGAGCACCGCGCGTGCGTGGAAACGAAGCGCATTCCACCGTCAACGGCACCAGGGACATTCCCGTTCCCACGGATGCAAACGAGCCAAACGCTGCCCGACCAACTCGGAAGGCAGCCTTGACCGCTCGTCTGCGAATCGTCACTCTTCTCATACCCTGCCAACTAAGACATTCCATTTGTATAAATGTGTGTGCGGTTCATAGGAATGTGTCCAGTGGTTTTCTAGGCATGCCTGGCCCGTTGAGAGGCGTGGGACCACACTCCACCCTCGCCCCCTCTCTCGCCTTGTACCTCCTTTTCGCTTGCCGACGCTGCATGCTTTTTAAATATCGTAATAGGCGATAAATAAGAATGAAGTATAACATATAGGTAATGATCGATGATAAATTACTTCATGTGAAATACAGATACAGATACAGACACTAGGCCGCATCCTTCAGAAACAGGGGTGGCCGACGGCAAGGCGCAACTCACACCCTCATACTCTCACACTCACAAAACTTAGCCCTTTTGTGCTAAAGGGTCCGACCGGTATCCCCTCAACATACACTCTGGGTCACGAGTGTAGTCCGAGGATCCATCGTCAGCAGCAGGGCCTGACAGTTTTCACTGGTTTACCCTCGCCGCGTCATAATGGCTGCCCCCCCCTCCCCCACACACGACCATCCCGACAGCGGGATGCCAAGAGCGGGAAAGCACATCAGAGCAGCGTCAAAATCAACCATTCACAACCATTCTCCACTCACGCCTGTTCATTGTACGCTCTCTCGTCACCTCCACATTCATGTCTTTCCTTCCCAACGCCTGCTTCACACCATCCATCCACCCAAACTTCGGTCTATCTCTAGGCCTGCGACGTCTCGCCTCCGCATTCATCACCCTTTTCACCAATCTCCCTTCACCCATCCTCTCCATGTGCCCGAACCATCTCAACACACGCGAATCTACTCTGTTCTCCAACTTCTTCACCATCCCTCTTCTGATTCAAACCACGTCGTTGGTGATCCGGTCTCTCAACGTTACTCCAGACATGCTCCTCAAACATTTCATCTCGAAAACATTCAACCTTCTTCTCTCTTCTGCTCTCAACCCCCAAGCCTCAGCTCCGTAGAGTACAGTTGGGACAACAACACCCTCATACAGCCCTCTCTTTGCTACCATACCCAACGTCCAACAGCTCATTACACTCTTTAGTGCACCCAACACTTTACATCCCTCCTTCACTCGCGCCTTCACTTCAGTTTCCACTAGTACAGTTATCTCCACATGGGAGCCCAGATACATAAAACACTGAACTTCCTCCAAAAGCTCTTCATTTACGGTGACACTAATCGTGCTTGCATCGACAGTTCTCGAGCATCTCATTACTTTACTCTTACCCACGTTCACTCGAAGCTTCCTCCTTTCACACACTGAACCAAACTCAGACACTAGCCTACATAGCTTCTCCTCTGAATTCGCAACCAGGGCCGTATCATCAGCAAATAGCAGCTTGCTCAACTGCCAACTCCGCCCATTCGCTTCCAACAGTTCCAAGTCACAACCCAGCGCACTCGCGTTCACTTCCCTGACCACTCCATCCATATAGAGGCTGAACAGCCAGGGAGACATCACGCAGCCTTGTCTCAGTCCCACTTTCACTGTGACTAATCACTCACCTCGCTCCCCACTCTGACACATGCTCGGCTGTCAGCATAGAAACTCTGCAACGCTTTCAACAGATGTCCGCCCACTCCATACAAACGCAACACCCTCCATAGCGCTTCCCTGTCAATCCTATCGTATGCCTTCTCCAGATCCATGAAGGTCCAGAACATATCGTTTCCTCGGACAAGATACTTCTCACAGACCTGTCTCACTGCAAAAATTTGATCGGTACACCCTCTACCACTCCCAAAGCCACACTGTTACTCTCCAATTGAGCAGTCCGTACAGTCTCTGATCTTTTTGATCTGTACTCTCCTGTACAACTTACCACCCACACATACCACACTGATACCTCTCGAGTTGCAGCATTCTTTTTATCTCCTTCGCCCTTATATAGCGGAACAATGCAGGTACTGCGCCAATCAATCGGCACCACGCCTGACACAAAACACAAGTTCAGTAACCTCACCAACCATTCGACAATCGTTACTCCACTCTTCGTCAGTCACTCGGTAGCAACGCCGTCCAAACCAGGGGCTTTCCCTGCTTTCATCACGTCCACCGCCTCCTGCACCTCTTCCCATGTAATGTCCGCAACAAGTCTTTCTCCCAAAACTGGCATCCGAGCACCACCACCCACAGCAACAATGTCAGCCTCTCTGTCATCCTCGACATTCATCAACTCATCAAAATACTCGGCCCACCTCTTCCGTACATCAACACTTTCCGACAACAACTGGCCGTTTTCATCTTTCACCACTTCCTCCTTTCCGGCCTCTCTCTCTTTCTCACTCTCTGCACCTCTTTCCAGAACATCTTTTTATTCTCCTCAAAATTCTGGCACAACCGTCAGCCCCACCTGGTATCAGCATTTCTTTTCGCTCTCCTCACCACCCGCTTCACCTCGCTTATCCTCTCTTTGTAGCTTTCATAAGTCACCTCCGACATCACCTGCAACCACTCCCCAAACGCTCCTCTTTCCCGTGCCACCTCCAGTTTTACCTCCTCGTTCCACCACTCGCAGCCTTTCCTTCTGCACCCGCTCACACACCTTCTTCGCACATCTGAGCAACGCATTCCTTAACGTCTCCCATTCTTCCTCCTTATCTCTCAGGTCCTGTCCTCCCACGTTGTCATATTCTTCCTTCAACGCCTGCTGGAACTACTCGGCTCTACTTTTCCCATTCAGCCCACTCACTTTCACTACCTCTCTTCCTCCTACCACTCGTTTGTTGCTCTTCTACCTTTGCTCCACTCTTAATCTACCTTCCAACAGCAGATGGTCAGACACTCTTCCACCCTCCCCTCTCAACACCCGCACATCCAACAGCCTCCCCACCACTGTCCTCGATATCAGCACAAAATCCATCAGTGCTCTTTCCACCATTGCACCATGAGCCATCCTTACCCATGTGTACTTGTGAATATCTCGCTTCTTGAACAAACTGTTCCCGACCACCAACTCCTGCTCCATACATAGACCTATCAGGTTTTCTCCACTGTCATTCCTACCGGGAACGCCATACCTTCCTATCACATTCTCTACCACTACATCTCCAACTCTCGCATTAAGGTCACCCAGTTCAACCACATTGAAATGACCTCCGAAACTCTCAATACACTCACTCAGGTCAGTCCAGAATTGCTCCCTCTCCTCTTCACTCCTCTCACTGCCTGGTCCGTAAGCACTCACAAATGCCCATCTTTCTACGCCTAACTTAACTTTCACCCACATCAATCTCGGGGACACCTCCTTCCATTCGGTAGCGCTACTAGCCAACCGATCACTCAATATCAAGATCACACCTTCTCGTGCCATACCTTCCTCCACACCAGACTTTCTTCCACTTACCACACCAAACTCACATTCGCCCTTACTTTCAACTTCGTCTCACTCTGCGCCAACACATCAAATTCCTCCTCACAAACATTTTACCAATCTCCCTCCTCTCTACATCATTCGTACTACAGCCACGCACATTCAGCGACCCTATTAATAGGGTTCGAAGAGGCGTGTGCCTCTCTTACCCCGCTCGTCTTGCCGTCTTAGAAGAAAGGTTTTACAGATAACGGGATTCCTAGCCCCTTCGCACCGCCCCTTTTAGTAGCCTTTTACGACAGGTAGGGTTACGGTTGCACGATTCTACTCCCGGCTACTGGGCGCCCCTTTAGTCGTCTTCTACGACACAGTGGATACGGTAGCAAGATTATAAAACCCCGGGTACACGGCACATGTGATTTAATGTAAATTATATTAATGCATTAGTCAAGTACATTTGTCAGTAAGCTTTCCGCTTGGTCAAAAGATAAATTAAGCACATGGCAACTGCCGGAGAGGGGTTGTCTTGCTCTGTTTCTCCCACTGCGGGAAAAATAAACAGGTCGAGAAGATACCAACCGGGAAGATACCAACCGGGAAGATACCAGCAATGTGACGATAAGTTTTAGAATACGACATTTTCTGACTAGAATACTCATACGGTGACGTAGTGATAGTTGTAGACTTACCTACTATGAGGATAGGGAATTAAGGTAGTTAGTTATAGAAACATAGAGACTGGCGACTTAATAAGCAATAACCCCCATGTTATCCACTCCAAGATGGCCATGCTCACTTAACCATAAAATGAGGTAAATGTCTTAGAATAATACAGTTTATGGATTCTGTTGTTCTTATTATGATCAAGTCTCATAATATGGTTGAGATCCGTATCTAAAATAAATGTCATAAGGCTATATCAAAACGGTCGGGTAAAAATAAGGTGCTAAAATAAATCCCGACCAC
>SDVV010031800.1:0-11506 GCA_016164225.1 Gammarus roeselii
ATATCCCAAGCCCCCACCGCTACGAATCCAATCAAGCATCGATTGAGTCAATTATACCACAACTAGATAAGAAAACACACGTATATGTCCACAGAAAATATATATATATAGAAACAATAAACCAGCCATAAATATATAATGATATATACACTCACAACGTAGCAAACGTGACACGGAAACAAATTTATAAGGCAAGGAGCAGGTGCGCATCCAACTTTTGCCGAGGGGATCCCTACGCCTCGCCCCATCAGAAATTTGGAATAACACTAATCCTACCAGAACTGAATAAATATATATAACTAGCAACAGTTAGTGACCAATTATACTCCACTAAAACCATCTGAAGAATAAAAAACTTATATATAAATACAACGAAGATCACAAATACAGTACAAATTAAATGTTCATACCATTAACCTTGCCAATCAAGGCCGTGAGCCTGCTTCCATCCCGCCGTTCCCCCCTTCCTTCCCTTCCCCCTTCCGGTTTCCCCCCTCCCCCCGTCCGTTAGCTGACTCGGGCACAAAACCAGTTCTGGTACCCTCCGCCGCCCTCGTTTCTGCGCTAACCCCCGTACGGACCGGTTGAGTCAAGGTTGCATGCATCGCGTCCTACCCCGAACGGCTCTTTTATCCCTATCTAATTCCTTCACATCCGCGTCTTGTAGACATATATACTACTAACAAGGCCTGACACTGAAATCCAACGCTAACAGTGGTTTCGGGTCAACATTGCATGCTCCATTGCACAATAATGATATTTTGCCGCCGGCTACTTCTACGAATCTTTAAACCCAGCTTCTCGAATCTATCTTTGTGGTCGAGCAACAAGCCAATCGAGGGGTAACCATCAGAGATGACTGATTGTTCTATCTGGAACTTATAGCAGATTCAATCCTAAAACTCCCAACTGAAATTGATGACGCCCTGCCCACCAATTCGGCCACTGGTCGAATGCGCACTTTGTGCTTACATCTGGCTGCCATAGAATCAGGGCTCTGATGGAATTCGCAAATGCGCTGATCCTCCTCCCAAAGGCTCGCTTCGAGACCACTGAGGGTAAGATCTCTTTTCCTTCCCTACACATTACTGCAGAAGTACGTACGAAAAATCTCCAGCTCCGCGCTCAGGTCGCTCAGGTCGCTCAGAATCAGCGCGGCTATATCCTCAGCACGTCACTGACGATTATTTTTGCTCGCATCCGTGATCCCGTCTTAACAGATGGCACGCGAGTTACCCCACAGTCACTGCATTGTTTGTCGGAACGCTCCACCGGCTCGATTCACAAACTGTTGTCGGGATCCCTGATAGAAGCGGCTCAGTGACGATAAATAATTTGCCTTCCTTCTGACTCTGGACAAGCTTACTCCGGGGTCTGTTCGGGCAGTCGTTCTAGCAAGGTCAATTTTTCCACCTCAACCCCTCACCGACGAGGCGATTATGAATGTTTTCCAGGCGCTTGGAAAGTTTCGAAGCAGAACAGAGGCCCTCCCACTCAAGTCCCCCTCTACTTCAGATTTTGTGACCTCTGCGCCGTCGGTGGCACAGAAGCCTCGACAACCCCAGAAGTGGATCGCGCCGGGTTCCTTTCGTGGCCACAGCGGTCGACATGAGGTCCAGCGTGGTGCCATGCAATCACAAGGGAAGCGTCGGAGCCCCGGGACCTCACATACAAATTCGTGAGCCCGCCCCTCCACTGCCCCAAAGGGACCAGGGACCTAGCCAGAATGATCGCGGAAAAGGAGGTCGGGGAGGCTCAGCAGCCAAACGACCTTCTCACCCCTCCAAGTCCTCAGGTGACTACGAAAATCAGGACCGCTCTCCTTCACGTAAGTACTGACGCTCTTCCGGTGGCCCTCAGGAGTCGCCTAGCACACGGAAGCAAGGCCACGCCTATGGTCAAACGCATCCTTTCCAAAGGCCTCTCTGGAAGATGGGTGCCACGACTTCCTCCTTTCGGTTACACTGTCTCTCACCGACAACATGAGGACGTTCTCAAAACCCTCGTGTTAGACTCCATGCAGAAAGGCATAGTCAAGCGGTGCCAAGGCAACCGGTCTTCCCGTTTCGCATCCATGCGGTTCCCAAGGCATCGGGAGGGGATCACTTAGTGATCGACCTCTCCAGGCTCAACGAATACATCCCGGTAACTACGTTCCGGATGTCCAACCCGCAAATAATACGGGCCGTGCTGAAGCATCCTCTTTAATTCACCAAGTTGGACATCAAAGACGCTTTCCTGCACGTCCCAGTCCTTCCCAGGTTCCAAAAGTACGTGGCCCTCAAACTACGAGGCCAGCTGTACTTTTTCTCGGCCATTCCATTCTGCCTCAACCTGAGACCAAAAATCTCTTCGAATGTCGCGTAACTACGCCTTTGCTTACTCCACCAGCTAGGGATAGACGCGGCTTTCAACATCGATGACTTGCTGTTTCTGGGCACCGACAGCACGTCAATGCCGGCTCAACACCCAGCCGGCCAGTGGCCTTTATTCTCAAACTGGGCTGCCACGTCCACCTGGTGAAGTCTGTCCCGGAACCCGTCCAGCAGAGCGACTTCCTGGGAGTGACGCTCAATGGGGAAGTCGGGTCCATCGCCTAGACCTCCCAGCACATCGACCGCTGCAGGGACATGGCCACGGATATACTATCCCGCGGAACTCTCTCACTTCAGCATCACCAGAGTTTCCTCGGCTTAATAAATTTCCTCACACCTTACCTGCTTCATGCGTGCCTCCTCTTACACAGAATGGTGCTAGCAGCACGGTCCCTACGCTTATCCAGCAAGCCCAGCGCTCTCAACAATTCTTACCGCCTTGCAGTACAGCACTGGCGCAACGATTCCTTCCTCCACTGCCACATCCTGTGTGTCCTGCCTTCACCATAGCATCGATTGTGGACTGATCTATTGGACGAGGCGCGGGGGGGGAGGTGGTCTACTGCAGCGACCAGCAGTCGTACGACCGCTGGTCGCTGCACCGAAAACGCCCCGGCGCCCGCACCCCTTAGCTCGGCCATGACAACGAACCTCAACAAGGTGCTTTCAGCTCTCGGCTCTCTCGAAAACCGATTCGATGCTCGTCTCCAGTCCCTTTCCAGCAATATGGAGGCCAGGTTCCACGATCTGGAAGGACGGGATCACGGATGGGAAGGCAACGAGGAGTACGGGGAGGAGCCCTATTACAGTCAGGGAAAAGAAGAGTAGTACGGAGGGGTAGATTTTGACTCCCATGGGGGAGGAGGGGGCACATCTCGTGGGAAAACACCACCCCCCCTTCCTTAGCAATATTCTCCATTCTCTCGCCACTCGCCAACTCCTCGCCTCGTCCCGACTCACAGCGCACACCCTTGCCAAAGGCGGGCAGACCGCGTTCACGGCACCAGACCTCTCCAGTACCCTCACAACTCCCCCGCTTCCGGACGGTACCCATGAGCGCTTCAGGGGAGCTCTCCGATGACGGAACCCTGCCCCTCCTCCTTCCCCGGAGGAGAGGTGGTATGACTATGAGGTCTACACCACAGAGCCGCCTAACAATCTGCTCAAGGTGTATGAGAGAGGCCCTAACTTCATTTTCTCCCCGGCGGACTTAACCAGCACCGCGGTTCAGCTACTCGTGCGGAGGTCCACTCCTTTTCTGCCGCCAGCGGGTTCGAAGAAGCTCTCTCTCCAACTTCTCAGGAGTGTCTTTGCGGTCGAGCAGCCCTCTCATCGCGGGGGTACCATCAGAGAGGACGGTTTGTTCGTTCTGGAACGCATCCCAAATGCACTACCCAAACTCATCGCGCAAATCAATACCACCCTGCCCAACGGTTCGGCAGAGAAAGACCTCGACGCTTGGTCGAACACGCACTTTGCGCTCACAGCACATTGCCCCGTGGTCAGGGATCTGATGGAAATCGCGAATGCTCCAATCCTCTCCCCAAAGGATCACTTCGAAGCCACAAAAGACAAGACCGCTTTCCCGGTCCAGCACATTGCCACAGAAGCACGAACTAAAGATTTCCAACTCCGAACTCAGGCTGCTCAAAACCTGAGCGGGGACATCTTCGGCGCATCGCTGGCGGGGAATCTTTAGCGCATCCGGACTGCCGTCCTAACCGATGACACGCAAGAATTTTCCCACAGTCACTGCATTGTCTGTTGGAGCTCAACACAGGCTCCGTTCACAAACTATTGTCGGGTTCCCTGTTCGATGCAGCTCAGTGGAGATACCAGATTCGGCTTCAGACGCTGGGCAAGCTGGCTCCGGAATCCGTCGGGACAGCCCTCCTAGCAGGGTCGGTTTTTGAACCTCAACTATTCACCGACGAGGCGATCTTACAGGCTACCCAGGAGCTGAAAACCTGCCGTAGCAGGACAGAGGTCTTCTTCTTTATGGGCCCCTCCACTTCAGGTTTCATTGCACGGCATTCCCTCTATGGCCGAGGCGGGATGGCAAGAAGCTCCCTTCGTGGCCGACCCGCCCCGCATAGGACGCGCCCTACGATCCAGCACGACGCTAGGCAACCACAGGGGAGGCGGGTGGTCTTCGGTGCTCCTCAAACAAGCTCAAGGCCCCACCCCACTCCGGCCTTGTTTGCTCGGGGACGCACCCAGCATGTTCCAATGAGGGGAAGTCGCGGAGGAGGTCGGGGAATCTCGGCTCGCAGCCCACAGGTAACCACAAACAGCGGGACCGCCCCCCTTTCCGCAAATTCTGACGTTCTGCCGGCGACCCTATAAGGAGCCGCCTCGCGCACTGGACCAAGGCCACAGCCTTAGTCAAATGCATTCTTTCCACAGGTCTCTCCTGGAAATGGACGCCACGACCTCTTAAACTCGATTACACTGTCTCTCTCTAATAACGCGAGGACGTTCTGGAACCCCTCGTATCGGATTTTCTGTGCAAATGCATAGTCAAGGCGGTGCCCAGACAACCGGCTTTCATGTCTTGCATTTTTGCGGTCCCCAAGGCCTTAGGAGGAGATCGCCTGGTGATCAACCTCTCCTAACTCAACAAATACATCCCGCATGAAGCCCCTCATTAGTTCGCCAAGCTGGATATCAAGGATGCCTTCCGCACATATCTCAATTCATCACATGTTCCAAAAGTTCCTGGCCTCCAAACTGAGAGGCCAACTGTATTTTTTTCGGCCCTCCCATTCGGTCTCAACCTGGGCTCAAAAATCTCTACAACGGTCGCGAAACTACTCTCTTACTTGCTCTACAAGCAAGGGATAGATTCGGCCTTCTACATCGACGACTGGCTACTCTGGGCACCGACAGCACTTCACTCCCGGCGCAACACCCAGACGGCCTGCGACCTTCTCCTAAAGCTAGGATTCCGCGTCCACCTGGGGAAATTTATCTTGGAACCTACCCAGCCGATAGACTTCATGGGGGTCACACGCATCGGAGAGGCCGGATCCATCGCCCCAACGTTACGACACACCGACCGCTGCAGGGGCATGGCCACGGAGATACTTTCCCGCGGAACCCTCTCGTTCCATCAGCATCAGAGTTTCCTCGGCATAATAAATTTCCTCACACCTTACCTACGTCATGCTCGCCACTTCTTCAACGAGGTGGTGCTCGCAGCACGCTCCCTGCACCTTTCCCGCAAGCCCTGCCGCCTCAACAATACCTACCGCCAGGCAGCGCAGCACTGGAACAGCGAAACCTTCCTTAACTCCCACGTCCCGTTCTTAATGCCTCCACCGGAGCACCTCCTGTGGACGGATGCATCAGACGAAGCGTGGGGTGCAGTATGCTGCAGTGACCTGCAGTCATACGGCCGCTGGTCTCCCTTGGAGAGCAATCTCCATACTACGGCAAAGGAATCGCTTGCCATCATACACGCGCTGGGTGCACGAGCTCATTGGCACCGCACCACAGTCCGCGTGTTGTCAGACAACAGGGTGGCATTGGCCATGGTGAACCACTTGGGCTCCAGCAAGGCCCCGGCGTTGCAGAAGTTCAGATCACAGCTCCTGCAGATCCTCCAGCGCTTCCATCTCTTCCTCGCGACCTACCATCCCGGCGCGCAGAACGTTTGAAACGGACTGGGCGCTGACGCCTAAATGCTTCTCCCGCCTCTATACTCTGCGCGGGGCCATGCAAATCGACCTCTTCGCGTGGGAGGTCGATTTAGTGGGAAGTGGGAAGTGGGAAGCACAAGCTCCCACTATTTGCAGCTCCGTTTTCTCAGCGGAGGGAAATATACATGTTCCCTCCGTACAACCTGATCTCCCAAGTCCTCAACAAGCTCGAGACGTACCGCTACAGCGGCGTCCTCGTGGTCCCCGACCACCCCCAACGCACTGTGGTGGCCCACGGTCGTCGCGTCCTTCAGCGAAATCTCGCTCGCCCTCGACGTGTCCCAGCGCATCGAAGGCAGGGAGGTGCTTCTAACATCACAAACCTTCTTGCGTTATCTCGCAATCAATTTTGATAAACGGTGCTCACGATCAAATTCAATAAAACGCTGGCAGACACCCTGGTTAACACGCTCAGGCAGTCCACACAACGCCAATATCAAAGCGTCTGAACTCGTTCCCAAGCGTGGCTACGCGCCACGGACTCGTTCCCAAGCGTGGCTACGCGTCACGCCGGCAAGCAGAAGCGGATTAATCCTCGTACAGTTTAGTTTCGATTCACAGAAATGCACTTCACTTGCCTCTCGTCCATGGCTTTGGCGTCACAACCCACGCGGCGATCTTTACGAAACTGGCTAGGGCCCAGTTTTACGAGAACCCACCACAACGACGTTTCGTGCCGCAGTGGACGCTCGAGCCGGTTTTCGACATGCTCGCCTCTCCTCGTTTTATTACTCGGACGACGTCGGTATTGGCGCTCTTCCAGAAGAATCTATTCTTCGTCGAGATCGCAGCAGGAAATAGGGTCTTTGAGATTGCATCAATGTCACTCACGGGACTATATTTCTCCAAGAACCCTCCATGCGCGCTCATACCGACCGCGGACAAGTTCCTGTACAAAAAACAGACCCTCACCCACACACCACCGCTCATCTCAGTAGCATCACTGCTGCTGGATGGCCGGACACACGGGTTGTGCCCTATGACCGCACTCAAAGCCTACAATGCACGATATTCATCGAACAATGATTTTTTGTTTATCTATCCTACTTCAGGCACGCCGCTCAAAGTGTCATCGGCGGGGCATTACATCTGCTCGCTTATCAATGAGGCCACACCGCATGCCTTCGCTAAAGCTCATAATATCCGCAAGTATACCTAGTCTCTCCCTTGGACGCGTGGAGTCCCGCTTCAAGACAACCTATCCAAGGTGTTTTAGAAGTCGCTCCACGTATTCGTGCACAAATACCTCTTTACAGTGGAGAAGCCTAACCATCCTTGCGTCTCTTTAGGGACCAGCTATATAGTCCTTCTCGCTTTAAAAGTTTCGGACATCGCATTCGCTAATGACAGAAGCTCCTCTACGTATCTTAGAGTACGAACATAACTATCTTACCATCGCGGGCGGCGACAATCCACGCAAAGTTTTCAGATAACGGATTACGAAATATGTAGATCTTTGATTCTTCTTGCAGTACTTCTCTGTTACCATAGGAACGAACTATTGTACACATCGTTGATACTGGTATATGTAGGATTATATTCCCACTACTGGACGATTCACCCGCCTTCATTGGAGGCAATATGTACTGATTACGTTTCTACTCTTTGGTTGCTCATGCTCACGGCCCGCATATTATCTTTTACCGCTTTGAGCAACGTCATATTTTAATTTGCCGAAACTTAAGGATTATTTGGGCCCTCATGTTCAGGGCCCGCATATTAGTTTGCCGCTAGGAACTAGTTATGCTGTTTTTTGGCAATTTTTGTATTCGCGAATAAGTACAGTCATTACCACCATTTATACAAATGTATTATCATTCCCTTACACGGCAAGCGCTGTTTTGGGAACACTCGGTTTAAGATGCAGCCGTTCCATCCAATTTCTGTGCTCTTCTGGCATAGGCCAGCTTTAGCTACATGATGGTATTTTCTATGCTAACCTTATGGCTCTTACGAAGTGGAAGAGAAGATAACTTTTGTTATCTCAATTCCTCCTCCTCCCTTGCTATCCTTACAACGCATTAAAGTCTCCTTACAGAAAGCAGCTTTGCTAGCCCTCATGAATGATAGGGCAGGGCAGACCTCGCTTATATAGGTAGGGAAAGGGTTGGGGGGTTTCGGGTTCAGCCGGTCTAGACTACCGGTAACGGGAGACGGCACGCTGTACTTAGCCGACATTTAGCGCCGAGCAGCCAGGTTTTTAGTCTAAACCTAAAAACTCAGACAGTCAAGAAACGTAAAAGTTTTGTAATGCCCGAGTAAGGTGGAAAGACACGAAGGATTAAATTGGTCAAAAACTACGTTTGACGAATGTTATCAAGATTTTCTGGTAAATACGTCTCTGTAATGTTTCCTCTTCAAGATTCATTCGAATATAAAGCAGAAGCGCATGGCTCTTACATTACTACATTACAGAGAAATAACTTTTTATTGAGAGAACTGAGATAAAAGTTATATTATAGGGTACATGTATAGACTATCTTATCGTTAGGAGGCACTCAACGCAACGCCTTCGGGATGAGGATTAAATCAGATTACTCAGTATACATTTACTTCATCCGACTCAATGTACTGAAATGTTACCATACTAGCTATGGTACACATCATAGATACTTCCATATTGGGGATTCTACTGCCACTGCCTGGCTGTCCATCCACTCTCAGCCTAGTGAAAATATATGTTGATGTACATAATTATTATTAGGGTGCTCATATTCTAGCCCGCACCGCATATTATTTGGCCGCTATGAGCTAGTATATTAACTGTCGTTGGCACTAAGCAAGACTCGTATTTGCCTATAATAACATGGCAGAGAATATAACTTTTTTTATCTCAATTCTCTCGATAAAAAGCTATTTTTCTGTAATGTAGTAAGAGCCATAGAGGCCTCCCCCCCCCCCGCTATCTTAACAACAATAACGGTCACTGAAAGGGTCTCCTTCACATTACAACCCAGAAAATCGAAACTCCTCAGCTGGCTACAGTTTCACGCTAGAGTGGCTCAAGTTTCCCCTGCGGAAAGCCGCCTTTACCGGTCCTCATGAATGCCGGGGTAGGGTAGCCCTGCCTTACAAAGGGTCGGATGAGTGGGGTTGGACATCCGACTGGGGTCCAGTGTCGGCTGCCATTTGGTCTGAAACTCGGAAAATTCGGAAAAAGCAGAGAACTTTAAACTTTCGAAACTCTCCGAACACAATAAGGTCTAAGCCTGTCGAAAACCACATTCGACGAAAGTTATCAGGATTCTCTCTCAAAAGCGTCTCCGTAATGTTTCCTCATCAAGATTCATTCATATAAAAAGCAAAAGCGCATGCTAACCATATGGTTCTTACTACATTACAGAGAAATAGCTTTTTACCAAGAGAATTGAGATACAAAAGTTGTAATATGAGTTTAAGTAAATGAATTCTTCGATTGTGATTTATAAGCAGCTGGTGCGTACAAGAACGGGACGGATTTAAACGTAGCTGGTTTAACACTGTTCCGTGTAGTCTGGTATGTTTTCCGAAAGCAATTAGCTTTTCCGGTTGGTTAGGTCAATGAGCAAGCTTTGTTGGTTGCACATGGGATTTAAGAATGCTCGACGGGCTTCTGCGAGTGAATTTATTTATTATTTGGTTCTATGTTCCACCGGAGTCCCAACGCGAAGTTAATGCAGACTCCCCCGTAGGGCGGTCTTCTGCGAGTGAATCGCTATCTATCAGTTTGTGCTTTACGCTGATGGCAACCTGGTGGCAACAGGAGCATATTAGCGCGTCCGGTCCCATGCCTACACTCATTAGGTAGTTGTGAGTTATCCGCGTATGTCCGGTGCAACAGCACCTGATGAACACTTGGTATCTTCTGTTACAGAACTTTGTTTCCAATTCTCCAACCGAGGGTTTGCCTGAAAGAATCTTTGGTCCTCTCTGTTGCCGCATGTCATTTCATCGAAATGTCATTCGATAGATGATGATAGGGAACCAGTCTCGGTAATGTATAGTGATAAATTGTTCCTGGTGGGTTGACACCAGCTTAGCAAGGGAATACGCAAGCTCGTTTCATCTTATACCCACGTGTCCATGGATCTAGCAAAATTCGACCGCTTTACCCGTCTCGAACATTGTAAATTGATCGTGCTGTATTTCACGAAAAGCAGGGTGTTCATAATGCAGAGTTTTAAGCTGAGTGAGGATACTCTGACTGTCTGAGAATAGGACGTATTTATGGGAACGGTCTGTTTTTTGTCATAAAGATAGCTAATTCGAGTGCGTACAGCTCTGCAGAAAACACTGAGACTTCTTGTGGGAGTGTGGCCAAACGTGAGGTTTCTCTGCACACAGCGGCAGCTTCCACTCCGTCCGCAACTTTGTATGTATGGCGGTGCTCTGAGTATTGTTCCTCAAGTAGTCACGAAACTTCCCGGCGGTATGTGTTGGTTATGGTAGTTGCTTTGAGGTATATTTGCAAATCTAGGTTGACCGGCGGTGGGTTGATCATCCACGTGGTGGGTTGATATAAAGAATTCTATAGGATAATGGAGGCCTAATAGCTGTGCCGTAGATATTCAGCAAGGTCAAGAAGTTGCCCACGCGTAGGCAAAATGGTAGGCAAGTATTCTTCTTAGCCGCAAAAAGGCGTTCGCTGGAAATGTTGACGATGATGTTAGTGCTGGATTCTTGCTGGGGTTCCTAGTCTTTAAAAAGTATTGTAGCAAAAGGGTGTCTCGCCGGAGCTGAAGTTGGAGCTCGTTAGCTAGCACGTTCAAGGATTCGCTGGGAGTGGAACGGAACGCGCCGGTTCTGATGTGCATAGCGTTGTTGGGATAATCGAGAGAGGTTCGAGATTGGTTTTGGCTGTTGAACCGTAAATAAAAATTCCATAGTCAATACGTGAGCGTATTTTTGTTCTGAACAACTCCATACCGGTGTCCATATCGGCACCAATTTCAGGAATGTTACCGAGAGGAAAGCTGCTCCAGAGGGTTTGGGGTGGATGGATGATTATTCATTTTATAGATCATTAACACTTTATTTTAGTATTTTATTATTTCTTTTGCTTGGGCTCTATTATATTTATCTGCCCTTTTTTCATGGTGATAAATTTTGCATTGGTTATTCTTATTATATGCTTCGAGGTTGGTTGAGACAAGGTGACCCAGGGAGAGGAGGTCCTCGTGGGATCCGCGGGACTCGGGGACCCGGGGTTTCGGGAACCCGGGGGACTTGGGAGACCAGGTGGATTTGGGGTGGTGCACTTGGATCTTTCTGGGGCCCTTAGGGACACCTTTGAGACCCTTTGGAAGCCTTTTGAGAAACTGTGGGACCCTACAGAGGCCCCTCTGAATCCTGGAACCTCTGCTCCCACCTCGCAGCGCTGGAAAACCCATTCCGAGAAAAACGTTTATGTGAGATGCTTGAGTTGAACAATTAACCATTACAGTCCGCGGA
>SDVV010031801.1:0-11506 GCA_016164225.1 Gammarus roeselii
CGGCAGCAACAGCACTCGCAGCTGCGGCAGCAACAGCACTCGCAGCTGCGGCAGCAACAGCACTCGCAGCTGCGGCAGCAACAGCACTCGCAGCTGCGGCAGCAACAGCACTCGCAGCTGCGGCAGCAACAGCACTCGCAGCTGCGGCAGCAACAGCACTCGTTGTAATTAAATGAGCTCTGATCCACAGACTCGAGTTCAAAGCTTCTATCAGAAACAGGAACTAAAGATGGCGTCCAGGTAGAGACGACAAGGCAAACATGGCCGAATTTCTTGGACTTGGAAGATTGGCAGCTGAAGTCCGCGCAAGCCAGTATGGAACAGCTGCCACGACCGGTGTAGCATCTTCAGCTGCCGCCACTGCAGCGGTATTCAAGCTGATGTACCAACGTCTCCACCTGTGATAACAGCATTGGGAAGTTGCGCAGTTCTGCATTTGTGTTGGACAATCGGGCACATGTGTTGCGCAGTTTTTCGTGTATGTGACGTAATTTTGACGCGTGTTGCGCAATTCGACGAGCGTTGCGCAATTCGACGCGTGCAATTCGACGCGTGCAATTCGGCGCGTGTTGCGCAGTCTGATGCGTGTTGCGGAATTTGACGAGTATCGCGCAATTTGACGCGAGTCGCGCAATTTGACGCAACACATAGTGCACTGAGTTCCGCAATATCAAGTAATACTTCACGTGTGTTGAGAATATTTCTTTAGCTTTGCATACATTTCAACTCAGCCCTTGACGAGCCCTAATGACGGCAGCCTTTGTTGGACGCACAAAGAGAGCCTTCACACAGACTTCGTGAAATAACGCCCAGCAATAACAATATATTATATAAGCAGCCACGACACAAAAAAAATCCAGCCGGGAAACTTAAGACACTAAACGCCAGACTCTAAGAGAACCTTCGCAGTCCACCGCATTCGTTCTCCTTCGTCCGTGGAACGAACGAAAGAACGAACGAACAATCGGCGTGAGTTTATCTAAAGGAATGGCCTGTCCCCAGAGGGAAGAGCGAGGCCGTTTGAACAGATTAACAGGGATACACCTCCCTCCTGAGGGACCAAGGAAGCAACATGACACATTTAAACACTTTCATGAACATTTATAAGTTGGCAAAACGCATTCGAAATAAGTTATGCTCAGAGGGTACAAGCACACGATCTTCGTAGTTACTTTATAATATGTAACATGTATAATTATAATTTGACAGTAGACATTTGAAAGTATAAGATATTCTTGACGCACACTCTTCTAAGTAACTCCGAATTAGTATATGTACACGCTGGTATACAACAAAAAACCGCCTCCATGTATCTATGCGTTAATAGAAACACTGCATGAATACAAGCAGCCACGCTGAGGCTCCTCCCATTCATGCAACCCTCCTGCTAGTCTCCAAGTATCATATATACTCCACCGTTGGGAACTGCAGTCTTCCTTGGCCGTCTGTAAAACCAGCGGCCGTTCCTGGAAGGTATTCAGTGCCACCCAAGATGGAACTTTCCTGGCTATTGTGGAGCAGAGGAAGGAGGGCTCGATAAAGAACAATTCACTAGGAACAGCCCTCCTTTGCCATCAGAATACAAACATGACCGTGACAAGGGTTTTATCGTAGCTCGGTTAGAAACACTTACAAGAAAAAATCTCAAGTACCAGTCAATAGAGTTGGTCCGCAGGAAGAATAAGAAATATATACTTTTTTTCTCGTAGCGGCTTGAAAAAGCATTAATGGAAAACTTGCGAATAAAAGTTTGTGATGTGTCAAAAATATTTGAATAATGGTGGTGTTACATCTACAAAATATGTGGTACCCAACACCATTTACAGAAGAGGAAAAAATTCGTGGGTATACGTTTATTTTCCACATAGAAACCTGCACAGCATACACAAAAAAATTTCATTCTCTATCCCATGTAAATCAATAACTATTTTATTTGGCATGTCACATATGAATGTTATTAAGATCACATATCCATTTTATTCGTGTCACATATCAATATTATTCGTGTCACATATCAATGTTATTTATGTCACATATCAAGGTTATTCGTGTCACATATCAAGGTTATTCGTGTCACATATCAAGGTTATTCGCATCACATATCAAGGTTATTCCTGTCACATATCAAGGTTATTCGTGTCACATATCAAGGTTATTCGTGTCACATATCAAGGTTATTCGTGTCACACATCAAGGTTATTCGTGTCACACATCAAGGTTATTGAATGTCACATATCAATGTTATTTATATCACATATCAAGGATATTCGTGTCACATATCAAGGATATTCGTGTCACATATCAAGGTTATCCGTGTCACATATCAATGTTATTTGTGTCACATATCAAGGTTAGTCGTGTCAAATATCAAGGTTATTCGTGTCACATATCAATGTTATTTATGTCACATCAAGGTTATTCGCGCCACATATCAATGTTATTTATGTCACATATCAAGGATATTCGTGTCACATATCAAGGTTATTCGTGTCACATATCAAGGTTATTCGTATCACATATCAAGGTTATTCGTGTCACATAACAATGTTATTCGTGTCACATATCAAGGTTATTCGTGTCACATATCAATGTTATTCGTGTCACGCATCAATGTTATTCGTGTCACGCATCAATGTTATTCGTGTCACACATCAATGTTATTCGTGTCACACATCAATGTTATTCGTGTCACACATCAATGTTATTCGTGTCACACATCAATGTTATTCGTGTCACACATCAGTGTTATTCATCAGTTTCTGAGTCGGACCTCTCTCCACATCAGAAGCAATACTTTATTTAATCTGTACATACGATTCAAACCCACGGTTAACATAAACCTAATGAAAACGCTGTCCACATTTTTTCGTACTTTATCCCAGCTCCTTCCCTCCTTCCCACACACACACACACACACACACGATACACAATACACCAATTCCATTCACATACCCAACTTCACAGCCAACCACAGCCAGTACAAGCGTTATCCCCTTTAAAAACAGCCACTCAATCTATCAGGACAGAAACGTGAAGGACAGACCCACATCTCCTGTGTCCTCCAAACGAGCTTGACCTCCGAACACCCGCCGCCACCTCTAGCCCCGACATTGCAACGTTAGACATGGCGACCGCCTGAAGGATGTCGAGAACGCCAAGTATCCGTGATACAAAGTAATAGACGTCGAGGGTTTAGATGAAGTTGAACTAATATGCAGAGTCTGGTTCTGTATATTTATTTGGTATCATTGAATGCATGAATGTATTAAAAAAAAAAAAAAAAGTTTTGAAATGAAGATCCATGAGACTGTATTCAGGAATGAAGACTCTGCTGAGCAGCCGATCGATGGTTAGGAGTATTATATACAGAACATCTATACTGTATGTCGGTTGAAATTCAGACAGATGATCGTGTTCAATACGGTTAAAAATAATGGATTGGACTGGAAGATGGATAAAGATACCATCGGTTAGTTGGCTTGATTCAACACGAAGTGACAAAGGGTAACCCTTGCGGGTAAAATATATGTCATCGACAGTAGAGCATTAAATTGCATTTAGAATGAAATGCTATACTGTCGGTTACATATATCGACAGTTTAGCATTTACATATAATTGCATTTATAATTGAATTATATTCTAAATCCGACACAATATAGAAAAACAAATTAGTTTAATTTAATATCTTCTTCTTCAGTTATATTCTTGTGGGGCTTTAAATAAAGTCAGGCTGGTAGAATCCTGCGCCTCATCGTAACCCATTTTTGGCGTGTGTTTACAATACATGTCTTCTCAAGGAAGTAAAAACGAGCGTTACTGTTCATCAGCAACTACTTGACCGCTGACTCCGCTGTAGAGCTGGTCACAGTGTAGCTGCCACCTGACCCACATCGGACATGGACACTACTCTAGTAGTGGCATCAGCATTTGCATGTTGCCACCACATCCGCGGTCTGATCAAAGATTGGAGCCGCGTTCGGGTAGAGAGTTGCTCCCACAGTGAGGGTATCCACTGATTAGAGGTTGATCAGGAACACAGCCCAGGTGCTGTTCAATCGTTTTTTGAACCTCAAGATGTTTTCTGTGGCTGACCATTGCAGCCCACGTTTGATCTGACGTGTCTCCAGTAGTATTCGATTGAATAACTGAGGTGTTCACCTCGTCAAACTCTTACATGCGACGGTTAGTATCATTTTGCCACGTCAGTTTTGGTACTTTGAAGAAGAAACACCTCCTGCCAATCCTAGCCTGATTACAAGCCGTTACTTTTGTTACATTTTTATTCGTTGACAGATTGAAATCCTCAAGGCTTTCAATGACATAATAACTCCTTCCCTATAACACTGTAATTTTTGAGGTGAAGCTTATTTGAACTGCTTCAAGTCTTACTAGATCCTTCCATTCAAGTGGGATCCGGAGAGGAGAGAGAGTCTGTAACTGGTTGGATTAGTAGTTTCCAGACTCAACATTGTCCCTACATCTCTTGATGAAAAGGTTCCAATGGTTCAGGACACAGTCTCCCGCCCCCAGCCTTGACCATTGCAGTTTGTTCATCGGATCAAGGTTTGGTTAGCAGTCGTTTGCGTAAGTCGTTGAGCTTTTTCATCAGTGGCTGCGTTGTTGCCTGAATAATACGAACACTCTGCTTTTAGATCAGTATTTCTTTCGTACCTTAGCTTAGAAATACAAATTTAATCGTTGAATTGCATATTGTTTTCACAAATCTATTTTTTTAGATCAGCTTGAACATTTTCTACAGCTCCTTCACTACGCCTAGAACTCAAGCATTACCTGCGAAGCAGGAGATCGACGAATAAAGACAAATTTTGCTATGATCATTGGCTATTGCTAAGGAAAGCAGAGGGCCAAGCACAGTGGGAGCCTACTACGGTCTTCTATTGCTGAATAGGTTTCCCCATCTACTACCAACCCCACCGAGTTTTTTCTTGAAGAGAAGTTTAGACCCAATCATGAACATTTCGTTGGATACCAGCGCCAAGTTGTATACAGGGATATGCCTTGTCAAAGGCAGTGGTGAAAACTAGATAAATCTCATCCACGTTTGATCAATCACATAATGCATTTATTATTTCATTACAAAGTGCTTTAGTAGTTGGGTCAACGTGCTCCTCTAACTTTTGAAATTATGTTGCTAGGAGTGGTACCCATTACATTTTAAAATGAAAATTACAATTCGTTCATTCATTACTCAATCGAATATTTTGACAATGTGATTTAATGTGATTTGATTTGATTTTGGCCTCATTTCCACCAGAGCCTCAACGTGAGTCATAATAGGCTCCCTCGTAGGGCTCAATGATCATGGATTCCAGTAGGCTCGCACACCTCTGTGTGCAAGAAAAACAACGTTGTCAAAGTTAGACTATTTGAACATTTTAGTCGTAACAGACGCACGCTCGTGCGCACAAGAATAACGTTTAGACGAAACGGACCTCCGCTTTCAATCATTCAGAACTTCGTGAGTAATATGTATGCGCGCTAGTGCGTACAGGTAGCATCGTCGAGATTGGTGCAAGGTTTACGGCTGCACGGACAAAGTAAGCTCCAACAGCAACGCAACACAATGTTTACAGCTACGGGGTCTAGTTCAGTTGATGTACAATTTATTTATCCAGGAAAGATGAAGACTCAGACGAAACGAATCGAATTCCCGCCTCCAACCCCTTAAAACTTCAAGAGTAAGGTGTACGCACGCCAGTGCGCACAGATAGTATCGTCGAAATTGGTACAAGGTCCACGGCTACACGGACTAAGTCAGCTCCGACAGCAACGCAACACGAGGTTCACAGCTGCGCGGTCCAGTTAAATTGCAGTAGTTTTCCTTTTTCAGGCAAGATGAAGACAGACAAAACGAATCCCCGCCTCCAATCATTTAGCACTTCAAGAGTAATGTGTACGCACGCTAGTGCGCAAAGGTTGAATTGTCTAGACCGGTACGAGGTTTACGGCTACACGGACAGAGCCTGCTCCGACAGAAACGCATCACAGTACATTTCATTTATTTGAGCAAGATAGACGAAATGAAACTCCAAGCCTCCAATCATTTAGAACTTCAAGTGTAATATGTACGCACGCTAGTGCGTACAGGCAGCATCGTCAAGTCTGGTACAAGGTTTACGGCTACAAGGAATAAGTCAGCTCCCACAGCAGCGCAATACAATGTTTACAATTTCATGGCCTAGTTCGGTTACATTACAATGTATTTGTTCAGGAAGATAAAAACTCAGACAAAACGAATACTCACCTCCACCCCCTCAGAACCTCGAAGAGTAATATGTCCGTACGCCAGTGCGCACATGTAGTATCGTCGAAATTGGTACAAGGTCCACGGCCTCACGAATCGGATCAACTCCAACCGCAACGCATCACAAGGTTTATCGTTCCGCGGTATATGGTCCGCACACGCGCCAGCGAGCGCAGACTGAAAAAAACGCTTATTCACACAATCACAAACAGAAATTCTCGCAGAAGTATACTAGCATTATTTTATACGACAGAATTGTGGAACGTGAAGAGGAAAGAAAGGGCAGGTTCATCATGGGCTAAAAACTACTCAGATTTCCATAATCACACTTATTGTCTAAGGGGATAGGGTAGGGGGGGGGCAGAGGTCTTCTGGGTTCCGAAAGAGACCGATGAGCCCCGGAGGGTTACTCAAGTCCCCCGGGTCCTCTGAGCTTCCCGGGTCCATCGAGTCCCCTCGTCTCAGCTCATCTCGGCTTGTCTCAAATCATTTCAGCCAGTTTCGACTCGTCGCGACCAATTCGACTCGTCTCAACATGTTTCGAAAGATTTCGACGCACCTCGACCAGCCTCGGCGCGGCTCTCCCCTGTGCGTTAGCTATGTTGTAGACTGTAATAACTAATTCCTCTACTCAAGCACTCCACACATATACGTTCCTCTGTGTAGGGGTTTCACAGCGTAGGGAGGGGGAGCAGATGTTTCAGGATTTGAAGGGGCCTCACGAGGGTCCCCCAGTTTTTCATGAGGATCCCACAGGGTCTCAAGGGTGTCCCAAAGGGCCGTAGAAGAGTCCAAGTGGATCCCATCAAATCCTCCTGGTCTTTCAAGTCCCCCGGGTTTCCGAAACCCCGGGTCCTCCGAGTCCCGCGGGTCCCACGAATACCCCTCATTCCCTTGGTCACTTAGTCTCAACCCACTTCGAGAAATTAAAAACAAAGTAAAATTTATCATCGTGAAAAAGGGTAGAATTAAATAATAGAGCCCACGAAATAATAAAGAATAAAATACTAAAGTAAAGTGTTAATGATCTATAAAATGAATAAACATCCATCCACCCCAAACAAAGTGATGTCAATGAAATTGGTCTACAATATGCTGGGTTTGTGGGACAACTTTCTTTTGCTAGAGGAAAGATGACAGAACGTTTCATTGTTTGAAATGTATCAGAGGTGCTAAAATACTTCACCCACAACATTTGTAGTATTGTTTGACAGGACCTGCTTGTATTGTTTCAATAGAATAGCTGGAATATCGTTGATGTTGTTCAACCATAGCTACTTCTGCCGTGTAGGAGCCACAGCCGGTGCACAGACCTGCAGCAGGGGTACCCATCGACATGTACATGATGAGTGTTTCAGCAGGTGCAGCTCTCATATTAGGATTACACTCCTGAAGAAGTCAATGCCGTCTTGCGGGCATCCCCACAATTCACGTACCGACTTGATATTACGACCAAACCAGCCAGTGGAGAGGCTGTTTGCACCGCAAACAGAGATCGGAAAAGAAGTTTCCAAATTTATGCTGGTATGACTGGAGAGCAGTGTGATGCCCGCTCATAAGCCTTGACAGGTGAGCTCTGTCACCACTGGGCAACCCGAACTCCTCCACGTCCATCTCAGGTGGATGATTTTGTAAGACCGTGTTGATTAGATGGTCATACAGAGCAAGAGCTGTGGAGTAAGTATGTTTGTGCATAGATATGTTATCTGTAGGACGGGGAATGGCCGTGCAAAGGGAGCCGAAGTGTGTTGCCGGTGTGTTATGTGAGTGTCGTTTGGTTTGACTTGAGTTCAATAGGTTGTTGTGACAAGGATGTGCCGGGTCCACAATTATGTCAAAGAATTGAGTCTCTTTCAAATCAAGATGATATTTGAGAGGGAGTGCCTTGGTTTCATCATACAAGTTGGTAATGAGTGTGGTCTTTTGTGCATCCCGTAGCGATGCGCAAGGTTGTGTTCTATATCATTTGTATGGAATTTATGAGTGTGGGGGCAAGTTCAAAGAACCAGGCGGTGTTTGCGTGGTAGATGATGGACCTGATGAATGGTAGTATAGGTTATTAATCGATTCTTTGGAGTGTCCGTAGGTGGTTGTCGTGAGTACCCGGGACGCGTCCAGTCTAAGTCTGGCTGTAATGCAGATGTTGTTTAAATGAGGTTTGAATGTCATCTCCGTGTCATAAGTTACTCCAAGGATAGTTGAAGTGAGACAGTGGGGTATTGGGATGTCGTTGAGTGTGACATGAGGGTAGATGCGATATTCACTGCTGTCCGCTGTTAATTATGTGAGGGATGACTGGCTTGTGGAAACATTCTTTTTGTTGTAAAGCAGCCAAACTTCAACAAACTTCAGGTATTGCTGGGAGTGTACAGCCGCGGTCTCCTGTTTGTGGTGTTGTGTGATTGTGAAGTCATCCGCGTATGGTGCAGTAACAAATGAGCCACTGCACCAATAGTGTCCCACAGGGCTCAGTCCTTTCCGGCTCCCTTTTCGATGCCTTCTTGCACACCAGGGATGTCGTCATCGACAGCTAATGTAATTCAAGAGCTGTCAATGTTCAAGATCATTACTTTGAGAATCTACGCTGTTACAGCTGGTCACAACATATTTGCCACCTAGTCATCCAAGAAAATTCCGAGATGATCTCAAAATTTGTTCAAGTACCATATGAGAAAGCTACTGAATACTCGTTTGTAATTTTAACTCAGTACTTTGCTCATTGCCTTGTTTTCATCAACCCATTGACCAGATTCACTAATAGGGGCGCCAATTAAAACTTTGGAGGTCAACAATTTGGCTAAATCAGCAAAACATAATTTAACACTTCCAATGATACAACTATACTATGTTTTCAATAAATTAATAACAATTAATGTGTATTACTCACAAGCAGCAGCGGTAGACGCCAAACTTGCAAAAAAAAACTGTGTGCCTTGAATTCGGATACACCATGCAAGCTTGCCATTACACCCAGGGATACCTCCTACCCAGTTACCAATGCCCTAGCACCGGGGGATGGTGGCTCCATACATCCTTGTCTATACATCGTGACACAAAGATACCAACATAACGGGCATATTTCAGACATAACGGTTCATTACCGGTCACAATATGCCTACCCTCCCCCATCTCCTCCCCGACTGTTCAAATATGCAAACCGGGAATCTTGGAGGAATCTTGAACGAGTTCGAGAATGGGGGATGGGGTGGGATGAGGCCCCCAAGGCTTTACATTGAAAGAAGCACACCAAGCCGGTGTGCTCGGTGGGCGGATGTTTTAGCTAAATTCCCACTTGGAAAAAAGTTGAAGGAGACGATTCGAGAATCTCAAACGAGACAGGTTAATTGAAGAAATTGAAGAACTCCAGCACTCTATTCCGTACCACCCATTTATCGATGTTATTTATTTATCATTTAATTTTTCATCCAGTCCGCTAGATTGCATAAAAACAAAATTAATCACATAATTCAATAAAATATGAATAACAAAGAGAATCAAAGTGGTTCTCAAACGATGGCGGTCGGGGGTGTTGGTAACATCCCCCCTTCCTCACACTCCAAATGCCAACCTTTCCGACCGCCATCATGTTGTCTACTTTATGTTCATGCAACAGAGATGGATGTAGTTTCTCTCTAAAATGCAACGTAGGCAACGGTTCGCGAGAGATCTGGCAAACACACCCAAACTGATCGCATCACGAAGCATCTCGTCGAAGACATCAACCGATTCCCGGACGAGATTTGATCATGACGTCAAAATCATTCGTACCAACAGCTCGGAACGCGGTCTGATTTTCACTAAGGCCATCCTCATTAAGGCCGAACAAGCGGCCACGATCTCTCCAGACGAAGGGTGCAACCACGGATTAGATAAACTCATACCTCAACGCGTCACAAGGTTTATAGCTACGCAGCCCCGGTCAACCACAGAAGCTACATATGGTTCGTGCACGCGCGAGCGAGCACAGACTGAAGAAAAAACACCCATTCACAAAATCACAAGCAGGAACTCTCGCACAAATACACTAGCATTATTATACATGACAAAATTATGGACCATGAAGAAGAATGTAAGGGCAGGTTCATCAGGTTCGTGATTTCGCACTTATCGTTTAAGGGGATGGGGGGGGAGGGCAGAGGTCTCTTGTGTTCCAAAAGAGCCCGATGAATCCCGGAAGGGAACCTAAGTCCCCCGGGTCCCCATCGTCTCAGTACATCTCGGCTCGTCGCGACCAACTCGATTCGCCTCAACATGTTTCGACTGATCTCGACGCTCCTCGACCAGCCTCGACGCGACCCTCGCCCTCTGTGCCAGTTCTCCGCGGACTGTAATGGTTATTTGTTCTACTCCTACATTTCACATACATACATTTTTTAAAGTTTGGGTTTTACAGCGTAGGGAGGGGCAAACAGGGGTCCCAGGGTTCCGAGGGGCCTCAAGTAGGTCCCAAAGTTTCTCAAGGGGGTCCCAAAGGGTCTCAAGGATGTCCTAAAGAGCCCCGGAAGGGTCCAAACGGGTCACCCAAAATCCTCCGTGTCTTCCAAGTCAACCGGGTTCCCGAAACCCCCGGGGCCCCCGAGTCCCACAAGTACTCCCCACTTCCGGGTCACTTCGTCTCAACCAGAATCGGTTCGTCTCGACTCATCGCCTCGCCAGTCGACTAGTCTTCACTCGCCTCAACCTGCCTCGACTCGCCTCGTCCCCTCCACGCACAGGGCCATCCAAGACTTTACTCTCAGATCAAAAGCATCAAAACGCCTAGCTGTGCTCGGACATTTATTAGGCGCTCAGGACAGTGCAAATTCTCCCACCGTAGGTTGGACTAGACTAACTAACGCACCGCAGCGCGTCCACCTAGGGCCCCTGAGGGCGTCTAACGATACATAATCATACAACTCACCATGAAAAAAGGGCACAGATAAACAATAGAACACACGAAATAAGATATACTAAATTAAAGTGTTGATAATCTATAAAATGAAAGATGAATAATCATCCATCCACCCCGACTTTACGTGTAAAAAGACAAATTTTAGCACCTTATGGCAATATTTCTTGTTTTCTCATAAAAAAATCAGGCATGAATCGACGCATGACGACGGACCGATTGTTGATATCCGAAAGCTCACTCAACATTTCGGAAAATTTCAACTCCATTCAAACTCAGGCTATCAATCACAATTTCAAATAATGCTTCGTTGAATTTTTTCTATATTTTCCTCGTCCGTTCATCGCAACTT
>SDVV010031802.1:0-11506 GCA_016164225.1 Gammarus roeselii
TCTCGAGTATGCCGTTCAATTTTGGTTTCCATTCCTTAGAAAAGACGTTATCAAACTTGAGAAGGTTCAACGTAGAGCTACCAAACTCATCCCCTCGCTGCGGAATAAATCGTACGAAGACAGGCTTCGAGTACTCAATCTTTATTCGCTGGAGAAACGTCGCGTCTGAGGCGACATGATAGAAGTGTGGAAGATTATGAAGGGTAAGGAAAACGTAGACCGAGCGAGCCTTTTCAGTCTAGATACAAACGGAGTGACTAGGAACAATGGAAACAAAATCGTTGGGAAACGTTTCTTACTCGACATCACGCGCAATTTCTTCACGTATAGAGTTGTCGAAGAATGGAACAAACTTCCAGCGGAGGTTGTAAACAGCAATACAATCGAAACGTTCAAGTCGCGGCTCGATAAGTTCTACATAAATCGCCGATAAATAACTAAACCGTTCCATTTTCTGTTGTTAAAAAAAACAGAAATGGCACACGAAGCTTTCTTCAACGTTCTACTTCAGAACTAACCCTCTTCCTATCAAAAGGCAACCTAGTTTGGGCCAATAGGCCTCTAGACGTTCTACTACAGAACTAACCCTCTTGCCATCATAAAATAAAAACAGAAATGGCACACGAAGCTCTCTTCAACGTTCTACTTCAGAACTAATCCTCTTGCCATCAAAAGGCAACCCAGTTTGGGCTAATAGGCCTCTAGACGTTCTACTACAGAACTAACCCTCTTGCTATCAAAAAGCAACCTAGTTTGGGCCAGTAGGCCTGTTTTTGTCTTCCTACACTTGTAAACACTTGTAAACAACTCTACTGCGGCACCCCTCCCCTCACACACCGGGTCGTTTCAGCTACATTCTCAGCCGGCCGTTTCGGCTATATTCTCAGCCGGGAGGTTTCGGCTATATATAATCTACGCGTGCAACTCTTGCCTTAATATAGGTTTTCCGTTTTGTGCGACGTTAGTCGTTTGATTCTCGGATGTTACCCTGTGTAACACGTCGTTGCACCTCAAGACGGCAATAATGTCCAATGGCTCTTGCCAGCATGACACCGAGGGGCCTTTGTGAATCATGTTTTTAAGTCGGCACGTGTCGATGCGAGCCGCGACATTACATTTTTATTTATTATGTAGTTATTTTTTTCATGTACATATGTGTCACCAAACCTCATTCAGCAACGTTCGCGGAAGCAGAACTCCGGAGACACCTTTATTCATTTATACCATCAGCATTGTGTTCTATGCGAACAATGTAACTGATCCCTTCCTTTAAGTCCTAGCACTGTCACCCCGTCTGGCATGATGCACCTGGCTGAATGTAACCATGATGTTTTACTATGTGCAGCCTTTCCCGTCGAACGTATACAACTCCATCTCCAACCTCACGATTCAACCGTCTGCGGCCAATATCTCCAGCCGCTTCTCGATCACGTACTATAGGGTACGACGACACCGTCGTCGCTCGTGGGGACATCCTACGCCACGGTATCTCCGGATCTACAAAATTGAGCATTATGCTCCAATCACTTTACGATATAGATTCAGCAAAAAATCCCCAGTGTCGTTATTCTATCCCTTCTCGTCCGCGACCATGAGCTATAGTAAAGAACACTTGAATAAATCCCTCCTGATATCATTCAACAACAAAACACCTTATACCATCCCAACTCAACCAGGAGAAAAACTAGCATCCCGTGATGACACCACGAGCACCGTCACGGCTATTACACAGCAAAAGACTCGTCTTCTCACAGTTACTGAAGGGGAAGCAAGTTTACCTTCTTTATAGATACAGTTACTGCTGTTTTTGTCATTCCACCACTATCAACAGATTTTAGAAATGAGGAAGTTAGCAGCCTTCATGCTGCCAATGGTTTCCGCATGCCCATATATGGTGAGCGGCTGATGACCCTCAATATTGGCCCGCGAAAGGATTTAACTTGGCTATTCACCGTGGTCCAGGCTGGTGCTGATTTGCTCGCCCACCAATTGCTTGTGGTAGACCTATACAATAGGCGGCTCATGGATACTTTTGCGAGCCTGTCTGCCTACGCAGGTCTGGCTTTAGCCGGGGCAACACTCAACACCCTAGGATATGATTCTGACTGCTACAGACAACTATTAGAAAAACACAAACCAATCACAAAACCAACAACTGCATTGACATAGCCAGAACATGATGTGCATCACATCATCACAACAACAAGACAATCAGTCTTCGTACCCCCAGGCGATTTAACCCTAAAATCGCAGACTCGTCAAAAGGAGCCATCGAAGGAATGCTGCAGAATGGAATCGTTCGACCAAGTATAAGCGCTATGGCCTCACCATTATATGTGGTACCCAAAAAGGTGGGACAGAGATTGTGGGTGACTTCAGAAGTGCGAAATCCCAGAGCTCAAGCGATAGCTACCCCCTACCCCACCTGCAGGACAGGAAAACCCATTTTATCCAAGGTTGACCTTGCAAGCGCCTACTTCCAAATACTCACGGATGAGGAAAGCATCCCCAAATGGCTATTACTACGCCATCTAGGTCCTCAGAGTTCACCCGCATGCCTTATGGCCTCTTGTGGTGCAGCTCAAACCGTTCAAATGTAACATACTTGTCGCAGGACGTCTAGTCATAATATTTAATTATGTAGACGATATCATTTTTGCCACCTCAGATGAGACTGAGCATCTCCAGGACCTTGAAGAACTTTTCGCCAGACTAGCAGCTCATGGACTAGTTATCAACCCTGTCACAGAAACTCTGCCATTGCACAGAAAGGTCAAGGCTTTCAACGATTTGAGAAGCCCGTTTTCAACCGGACGCTCCGAACATTCTGTGAAATGATCCAGTTTTACAACAGGTTCTTATTTGAAATTTCTTCGGTCTGGGTACCACTCAACATACTTCTTTAGGGGAAACCCAGGAAGAATGACAAAGTTGCCGGGAACCCAGAAGCAAACCAGGCATTTGAAGATGCCAAAACAGATCTAGCTCAGGCTACAATGCTTCATCACCCATTGCCTGACGCGCCAACTGCAATTGCAGTGGATGCTTCCACCACTCAGTCGGAGTAGTGCTTCAATAGCTACAAGACAATGAATAGAAACTGCTTGCCTTTTGCAGCAAGAAATTTCAGCTAAGGGAAAAGAAATACTCCACCATACTCCACCTTCGATCGGGGTTTACCTTTCAGTAAAGCACTTATGCGACTACATTGAGGACATCGTCTTTGCCGTCATAACCGACCATCAGCTATTGGTAGCAGCTCCACACAACGACAGGAACGAAACGTTGCAAGTTTCCAGGGTATAGGAGCTTATTTTTTTTGCTGTATCAAGATAAGAGCCGGTCACCGCTCTAAGCCGAATATCGCTCCTTGACTGAATATCGTCTCGTAAAGGTTTAAGTTTTCAACTTGATTGGAGAAATCGACTATCATCTCTTTAGAGCGAAAGCAATAAGGCACCTCAGAGGGATACTCCCTAGGGGTATCCCAGGCTCACGCGCCTTCCCGCGGTGTCTTCGTTAACCACCAAATTTTATTTGTCCCTTTGTGTAAATATATTTTGACTTAAAAGATCCCTCCACCGTCCCTCCCTTTCAATTTGGTTGGTGCTCAAAGAGATGAGCCCCCTACTGACACCGAGGCTTGTGAATTTAGAATCGAAACCAATTGAAATTCAAAAAAGCAACAAAAAATTGTTTTCAAAAAAGTTTATATAAACAAAAATATTCACAAAAAATTTGGATTTAAGAATAATTTTAAGAGAAAATTTAAGGATTGAGTTAGTGTAAATATTCGTATATACAATAGAAATAAATGTAAAGAAGGCCCCACCTTCATTACCCCGAACCCCGGGTAGAAGCCGGGGATCAAACAATGGGCAAGACCATGCCCTATCGGAGAGGGGCTGACGGCCCCTCCAGAGCGTCGCACTCAAACCAGTCTGCGAGAAAGAACTACGAACCCCTCAGAAGTTTCTCATCGACAGAAGTCCTGACTTAGGTCGTAGTCGACGACACAAATGAACGCTTCTCGAAGCTGGACGCGAATATAATCGGAATTCATAACACCCTAGGCAAGATGAGCAAAATAGTGGGCCTACCCGAGCTGGAGAATGAGGACTGCTTGGCGCCCTCGAGTAAAGTCGGTGAACGCCTCACTAAACTTGAGAACCTTTGTGCAACTATGAATACCCGACTGGATGAGCTAATGAAGAGGATACTGGCCAATGAACCCGTAACCTGTTCGTGTGCTTCCGCCTCTGACCTCTCTGATAACATCGCTCTCCTCCCATCGCTCTCCTATCGCTCTCCTCCCATCGCTCTCCGCCCGAACACTAAAAAACTTAAAGAGGAGACAATACACCCGATTTGATGACCACAACCTATTCAACAACGGCCCAAAAGTCCCCGAACACTTGAAAATGACATTTCATGTCAATGTCAGACCGGATATTTGCCCATATAAACTATACGAGAAGAACTGGGCTCCCTGACGACTGGCCGTTCAATTCTCAACATCACCGCCAGCGGTGACAATAGCTTCACCATTAAAGTAGACACAAAACTTCAAAGTGACACTATACTCTCCAAAAACAGAACATGAGAAGAGCCTTGCAAAATCATACCACACCC
The DNA here is from genome assembly GCA_016164225.1 of Gammarus roeselii. Taxonomy (NCBI): domain Eukaryota; kingdom Metazoa; phylum Arthropoda; class Malacostraca; order Amphipoda; family Gammaridae; genus Gammarus; species Gammarus roeselii. The sequence continues at coordinate 4,633 of SDVV010031802.1, forward strand.
AACTTTTTCCATGATTTCAGGTCTGATTTACATCGAGGGTCTCTCGTGTGATGAAGCCGACGAGTTCATCACCGGACTCGTCCAATACGAGGAATGTATAGTTGAAGCGAAAATCGCACCAAAAATAAAACCAAAATGAAATACCACCACTGCCCTTCTGCTTACATTCAATTACCCCACGCCACATAACTACATAGACATACCTTTCTTTGCAGCCGAAACCAAGGTTACACCCTTCGAAAGACGTCCGATGCGATGCTATAAATGCCAGAAATACGGACACACGAGCAGAGGTTGTCACAGTAAGCAAAGATGCTCACACTGCTCCTAAGACGACCAAGATAAACGGGACGATCCATTGTTGTGCCCATGCGAAGAGTCTCAAAGCTTTTACTGCAAAGCAAACGGCCCCCTACGGGACACGAAGACTGCCCCCAGGACAAGACTAAGAGGGAGATCTTGCACTACCAAACTGAGCACAAAGTCGAGCGACGAGAGGCTGTGACCGTGATTCGCTTCCCCCAGGCTGACCCTCCTACCCAGGAGAGAAGATCAGCATCATTCCCTGCCCACTTCCTCATAACCCTTGTAGATAGCGGTGCAAACAAAGTTGCTCCCTCAATGAACCCATTCACCATTATGAACTCGCTCACCAAACAACTAGGAGGCAAACCAATAAACATAAACCGACATGGAGAGAAGTATCTTGTCCACGTCGTGAATATCGGGCAAAGCAACGCTATACAAAGGATTAACAAAATAGACAAACACAATGTAACTGACGAAATACATCCATTCTTCAACGTTACAAAACGAATTATATACACTTCCAAATACACTCCTAAAACTGATCTAAGCGCTTTTGCAGCAGGTTTAGCTAAGGATTACGGAGTCACCAACGTTCCCTAGTAAAATGGATCAAACCACGAAACATCCACACCATCGCATATCAAATCACTTTCCCAGGACGTGACACACCATAATTCATAGTAATCCCGGGCGAACAGGTAAAAACAAAAATTTAACCAGTGGCGACATGGCCTGCAATGTGCAAAAAATGCCTGGAATACGGCCACGTCCTCAAATACAACCAGCCACACATATCCCAACGCTGTAAGTTGTCCGCCGGCGAGCATGACCAAAAGGACTGCACAACCCACCAACCTAACTGCTACCACTGCTCATGCCTCCATAAGGCAGGTGACCGCGACTGCACAAAGCAGATGGACCGAACGCAATGACAATCATACAAAATGATCGCAGAATCACACGAAAACAAGTTATCCAAATCTTTTACGACGAAAACCTAAATTGTCGTAATTTAAATTACGCCAAAGCAGTTGAATCTACAACTAAGTCTACCCCACCAGATGACACTTGCGTACCGTCAACACAAACCATTACCATGACCCCTAGAGGCGGGCGTCCCAAGCAACGAATCCACCACTGCCCAGGAAAGCACTGCGATGGATGTTACCTCGGTCGACCAAGAGGAGAGGTCCAATAACACGAAATTCAAAAAGCGAAGAGACGAAGATTTCTACGACGACGACCGCGGGGTACGCGACGCCCTCTCGTCACGAAGTAAAAAGATTAGCAACAGTCCACGAACCACAGCTCGCCTCGATCAGAGCGTTGAACGACTTCTGATTGTCTTAACTGCGATCGCACCCAGTGAAAACCAAAGGGAGGTATTCAACCCTCAGCTAACATGCCCGACACCAGAACATCTCACAAGGGAGAACGACCATCGCCTGCGCGAGGACGCGCAGGCGACGAACTGATATCCGAAACCAGTGATCGACCATGCACCGCACTCGACTCAAATATCCCAACGACTACTTATCAGAAATCATAATGTTTAATAACCCTACATAGAAGAGAAACGCAATCGGTCAAGAAGCGAACACAGAGATCGTACTCCCTCGTCCTCCTCCTCCCACAAGAGCACTCACTGCCGAGAATGCAGTGAGTCTAGGAGATCATGTTCTGCAGAAAGCGGATGCTCCTGCTAACGCTCTCGATCTAAGACACCTGCGCCTCATAAACAAAAACACCACGAAAGTTTCTACAAACCATGCAACCGCTCCAGACCATCAAGATCTGGGCGTGAAACAGATCCGAAATGAACAACAACACAATACTTCAGTGGAATTACCAGGGACTCAGAAACAAAAAAGATGAATAATTATAGCTGGGCGTGAAACAGATCCGAAATGAACAACAACACAATACTTCAGTGGAATTACCAGGGACTCAGAAGCAAGAAAGATGAATAATTATAGCTAATCTCCACCCATAAGCCTTTGGTGGTAGGCCTCCAGGAGATCAAACTCCGTGACACAGCCACCTTCACAATCCCTCAATATGCCATACACTGTCTCGAAGGTCACAATGATGTGACTGCACACTTCGGAGTGGCACTTATGACCCATCAAAGTATACCTCGTCACCTCCTCCCTCTGAGAACAGAACTCCAAGCTGTCGCAGTGAAGATGTATCTCAAGACCAATCACTCAATCTACTCGTCATGAAACCACGACCTCACGGAGGCACTAATGACCGATCTGCTTAACCAATTGCATCATCCCATACTCCTCCTTGGAGACTACAACAGCTACCACGAAGTGTGGGGACGCGTGAGAACAGACCCCAGATGAGTGATAATGGCCAACACCATAGACACTCACAAACTGGTTCTTCTCAACGACGGACAACTCACTCGGATCACCCTCGAAAGTGAAACCGCCATCGATTCATCAATCTGTTTCTACACTTTAGCTCCCCAACTCGTTTGGGGATCCTGCCTTCAACACATGACAGTGATCACAACCCAGTGATCATATCGCTCCTTACTAACCGATCAAACAATCTCGACGCACATGAACTTCGATTCAACTACTGGAAAGCCAGCTGGGAGGAATAATCGACACTTGTCGCATGGGACGATGTGGAGGGCCTTTCCGAAGACATTTCAGAGCGCGACCTCGTCATACATCTAAACGAGAAATTCCGAAGTGCAGCTGTCGCATGCATTCCCCAATATTTACCCTCAACCTTTTTCCCAAAACGTTGGTGGTGCCAGGAGGTACAAGAAGCAATGGACCAGCGTGAAAGGATGTACGGGCCATCTTCCGCGCACGTTCCCCCAAGAACCGAGTAGCCTGGAAAAGAGAAATTTCCGTGCTCCGCAAACTTAGCGCGGAGAAGAAGCAAGAAAGCTGGACCCAATTAGTTAACACAATCAATTGAAACACCCCTCTTTCCCAAGTGTGGGAAAAAATCAGACGTATCCAAGGTCGCCCCGAGTGACCTATCAACATACTGTCGGACGGAGACACTGTCTATTCTTCATACACGGACATCGCGGACAAACTAGCTCAGACTTTTAGACAAATATCGCAATCAACAAATTATACGGCTTCTTTCCAACGGAAAAAGATCCTAAGAGAAAGTGAGCACATCGACTTGACTTCCGCGAATGAAGAATTCTACAGCAAACCTTTCCCCCTCCATGAACTACAACCAGCATGCTATCGACCACACTCGTGAAACCTCACCCGGACCGGACTGAGTGCACATCAATATGATCAAACACCTTCCTGACAACGCTCTCCAGTACCTTCTAAATGTGTTCAATACGTTGTATTCAAATTCATTCTTTCCCAACCAGTGGCGGGAATCCGTAATTATCCCGATACCCAAACCCGGAAAATGTCACAGCGACCCACATAACTATAGTCCCATTGCCCTAACCAGCGTCCTATGTAAGACTATGGAAAGAATGATAAACTTACGCCTAGTCGATTACCTTGAAATGCATGCAGGCCTTAACAACATCCAGTGCGGTGGCCGTAAGCGCCACTATACAACGGATCACCTCGTACGACTAGAATCAGACATTAGACAGGCCTTCGTCCGAAGAAAACATGGGGTTTCCATATTTTTCGACGTTGAAAAGCATACGACACTACGTGGAAATACGGGATCATGAAGGATTTCCACCGTAAAGGTTTGAGAAGTTGCCTACCACGTTTCATCCACCCATTTTTACAAAACTGCACCTTTAGGGTCAAGGTTGGCAACACTTAGTCTCCGTCATATCCGCAAGAAATGGGCGTCCCCCAGGAAAGCGTCCTCAGTGTCACTCTTTTTATTCTCAAAATCGATCAGTTAGCCGACATTCTTCCCCGAGACAAAAGACTGCTCTCATCACTATACGTGGATGACCTAAGAATAAGCTACAGACACCCAGCCTCATAACAATTCAACATGACCTCCAGAAGTGCCTAAACCTAGTCGGGAACTGTGCTTCCCTATACGGATTCCGATTCTTGCCCTCTAAAACTAAAAGCATGCATTACACCCTTGTGGCCGGTTTACACCTGAAACCAGCCCTCACGCTGCACAACACCCCTCTAGCATACGAAGAAACGATAAAATTCCTAGGTCATGTGTCGGACCCTAAACTGAAGTGGCGACCCCACATCACAGCCCTGGCGACTCGCTGCAAAAGGTCGACGGGACTTATCCAATCGGTAACATCCCTGAAGTTCGGTGCCGACATGGACACCTGAATGACGTTGTTCAGAGCAATAATACAATCGCGCATGGACTACGAAGCCGTTGTCTACGGTTCAGCAGCCAAAACTACTCTCGACCCTCTCTCTACACCATCGCAAACATAGCTTTGAGTATCACAACCGGCGCGTTCCGCTCCACCCCAATCGAATCCCTTAACGTTCTCGCTAACGAGCTTCCACTTCCGCTTCGGCGAGACAAACTTTCGCAACAATACTAGAAGTCAAAGTCAAAACAACAACCCGGCAATCAGCCACATCACCGACATATCCGATAAGCGCTTTTTTGCGGGTAAAAAGAATATATGCCCACCGTTTTCCCTGCGTGCATGTGGAAAACCTGCTGACCTCGCTGAACATCAGTCGTACAGCTATTAAGTCTTCATACTCCTACCGAATTCTTCAAATTAACACACCAACATGGATGATCAACCCACCACCGGTCAACCTAAATCTGCAAGTTACCCTAAAGAAACTACTCCAACCAAATCGTACCGGCAGAAATTCCTAAGACAACTTGAGGAATAATATTTAGAGTACCGTCATATATACACTGACGGCTCCAAAACCAAGGACGGAGTGGGAACCGCCAGCACAGATCGTTTCCCCAAATACGTCGTATTATCAGACAGTCTGAGTGTCCTCATCCAGCTTAAAACAATGCACTACGAACACCTTGTTCTACGTAAAATGCAGCACGATCTATTTGTGATGTCCGAGACGGGTCAGGCAGTTGAATTATGCTGGATCCCCGGACACGCGGGAATAAGAGGAAACGAACTTGCGGACTCGCTTGCTAAACTGGAATCTACTCACCAAGAACACTTTTCGCAATACATTACCGAAACTGGTTCCATGTCATCAACTGGGATGAAATGTGGCAACAGAGTGGACAAAAAATGCTTCCAGTCAAACCCTCAGTCGGAGAATGGGGAACAAAGTTCACCAACAGAAAAGACCAAGTGTTCATCAACCGCTTGTGCACGGGACACACGTGGGTAACTCACAACCACCTGATGGATGTCGACACATGACCAAACGCGCCACCTTGCCCCTGTTGCCACCTAGTGGCTATCAGCGTGAAACACTTACTGGTAGATGTTTCAGCGTGAAGCACTTACTGATGGAGCGTTCTTAAATCCCTCGTGCAACCTACAAAGCCTACTCACTGACCCAACCTACCGTGAAAAGCTTATCGCTTTCGGAAAACACACCGGACTATACGAAGCTGTCTAAGCCTCAAACATCTGTGCAAGTGAGGCGGTCTCTCCACCCAATTACGCACAGAGATGACTATACATTTACGAAGAGACGCATCAACTCTTGTACGCGTTAGTACGCGAATATGCCACAATTGAAATATGTACTTGGTTTCATCTTGACGAGGCCGTGCGAAGTTACCTGAATCAATGACGATCGCGCCCTACGGGGCGCGACCGTCATTGATTCAGGTAAGTATTTTAGGTTTGGTATGGACAAGTTATTTTTTCAAAGAATTGCAAATTTTCTGAACAATTGTGGTATTGAAACTTTTAAATAGAGGCCCAACAAAACAAGATGCGGAAGTATAGAGCAGGACTAGAATATTTGGTTTATCGGTCTCAACGGTACTGTCCTTTGAAGGGTGGAAATACCTGCGCTTCGCTTGAGAAAGATCTCTATCAATTAATTTAGCTAGATCTGCTAACTTTTTGAGTTGTAGTAGAAGTTTCTTCCGTTTTCCACCGGAGTCCCAACACGAAGTTAATGCAGCCTCCCCGTAGGGCAATTGAAAAGTGGCAAAGTAGGTGCAGTGTAGATGACGAGTAGGTTCAACGCAGATTCCGAGTAGGTTTAACGTAGATTACGAGTAGGTTCAACGTAGGTTCCGAGTAGGTTTAACGTAGATACAAAGTAGGTTTAACGTAGATACAGAGTAGGTTTAACGTAGATACCGAGGTAGGTTTAACGTAGGTTCCGAGTAGGTTTAACGTGGATACCGAGTAGGTTTAACATAGTTACCAAGTAGGTTTAACGTAGATACCGAGTAGGTTTAATGTAGATACAACGTTGGTTTAACGTAGTTACCGAGTATATTCAGCGTAGATACAGAGTAAGATTAACGTAGATACCGAGTAGGTTTATCGTAGATTCTGAGTAGGTTTTGTGTAGATTCCGAGTAGGTTTAACGTAGTAGGAGCAGTAGCCGCTTCTGCTCTCCACCGGAGCCCCAACGCGAAGTCGTCGCTCGCCACCCTGCAGGGCCCATGCGGGCGTCTAACGATACATAATTATATAACTAATACAAAATAGAT
>SDVV010031803.1:0-11506 GCA_016164225.1 Gammarus roeselii
AGCTGACAGGATCGATGATCAATCGAATAGAAGTTAGTGAAGCAGTTCGCACTGAAGTTGACTGGATCGATGATCAATCGAATAGAAGTTAGTGAAGCAGCTGACAGGATCGATGATCAATCGAATAGAAGTTAGTGATGCAGTTTAAACTGAAGTTGGCAGGATTGATGATCAATCGAATAGAAGTTAGTGAAGCAGTTTGCAATGAAGTTGACAGGATCGATGATCAATCGAATAGAAGTTAGTGAAGCAGCTCGCACTGAAGCTGACAGGATCGATGTTGGCGGAGGCAGGGCTTCAAGTTAACTGAAGTTCGTGAAGCAGCTCGCACTGAAGGCATCCACATCGATGATGGTGATGAAGGCCGACACTGTGGCGGCAATGCCTCCCACAGCTCCAACGATTACGATCTCCCACAGAGCAAAACGCTCCCATAAGGGGATCACTCTGCGGGCAGACGACGTCACTTTAGGAGGTGCAGAAATGGCTAATTGCCTTAACATAAACAAGCTACTCAAAACGTAAAATGTGATGCTGAGTCGAATTATTTGTAGACATTCGCACCACATCATCCACTCACACAAACTCAAAGTTTCAATCGGTCATTACTAAGCAAACATAATTCAATTTATTGAGTATCCCTGAAAGCTTAATCCGATGACTAGAAGCTGCAAATTAGTTCATTAAAAAACTGCATAACAGACAGTTTGATAATTTGTACATATTGGATAAACCTGACTGGAAGAGTTACATGGATCCCTTCTGGTGCGAATTCCAATTGATTGAAACTAATAACATAAAAAATCACAGTAGCTGTGGGGCCCTCTCCTCCCCATGCTTTATCTCATGTATCAATGTTCTGAGTAATTGAATCATCATATAACCATTCACTGTTCGATGATAGCAAAATAATATGATAGTTAGCTTAACGTGGATTGAATCTTACATGAGCCAGAATTCTTGTCATCGTTACGCTGATTTAAATAGCGTGCGATTTTTTAACTCAAAGATGTAATGGAACATCTACCACTTTTTCCCACTCAGAGCAAAACAACATTACTCAAGGAAGCCTAAAATAGTTTCATCGAGTTAAATGAACTTCAACTTCAGTCGATTTGTTTGCCCCGCCTGAAAGTCGTTGTTTAACCTCTTCGGCCAGTTGGGGTTATCACAGTTGTCGACGAGCTTCATGTACATGATGGGCGGCAGCACGAAGGAACAGAGGGTCACCGTCGATCCGCCGATTAGGTTCAGGATTAGGCCAAAGTCCGGCACTGCGAGGCAGATGACCATCTCAACAGCCACGATGCTGGAACGGAGGACGATGCGCTTCCAGCCGAATGCTGGAAGAGAGAGAAAACGGTCTGAGAGGTTATAGGCTAGCAAGACAACGCGGAGGACGAAAAGGCGGTAGGAGGTTGTGGTCAATATACGACTGTAACCAAAAATTGATGCGACTGTAACCAGAAATTGATACCTTCTGTCAAATGAGTCATCAAGAAACCTCTCAAGGCTAGGTGTCAAAGTTTCCAATACCAAAACAAATAAAATTGTTCCATAAACGTAAGTAAATATGTTCCAGCTCAGAATGGTTGTATGAATTGAAAACAATTACGCTTGAAGCCTGGTGTATATATTGATATTTCTGTTTCGAATAGAGAGCCACACGTAGTAGGAATAGTTCACGCACTTGAAGTAAAAAGAACCACACGCAGTAGGAATAGTTCACGGACTTTGAATAGAAAAGAGCGACACCAGTAGAAATAGTTTCCGCACTTTGAAGAGAAAAGAGCCACACGCAGTAGGAATAGTTCACGCACTCTGAAAAAAAAGAGCCACACGTATAGGAATAGTTCACGCACTTTGAAGAGAGAGCCACACTGAGAAGGAATAGTTCACGCACTTTGAAGAGAAAAGAGCCAGACGCAGTAAGAATAGTCCACGCACTTTGAGGAGAGAGCAACACGTTGTAGGAATAGTTCACGCACTTTGAAGAGAGAGCCACACGCAGAAGGAATAGTTCACGCACTTTGAAGAGAAAAGAGCCACACTCAGTAGGAATAGTCCACGCACTTTGAAGAAAGAGCCACACGTAGTAGGAATAGTTCACGCACTTTGAAGAGAAAAAAGCCACACGCAGTAGGAATGTTCACGCACTTTGAAGAGAAGAGAGCCACACGCAGTAGGAATAGTTCACGCACTTTGAAAAGAAAAGAGCCACACGTATAGGAATAGTTCACGCACTTTGAAGAGAGAGCCACACGCAGGAGGAAATGTTCACGCACTTTGAAGAGAAAAGAGCCACACTCAGTAGGAATAGTCCACGCACTTTGAAGAGAGAGCTACACGTAGTAGAAATAGTTCACGCACTTTGAAGAGAGAGCCACACGTAGTAGGAATAGTTCACGCACTCTGAAGAGAAAAGAGCCACACGCAGTAGGAATAGTTTACACCAGAACAATTGTTCATGAAGTTGTATCTCTAATGATGCACCACTCTTGAAATGCTCAACACGAGCACCTAAAGCTTAATCGTTAAAAGGCTCACTTTCTGGAAGGTCGAACATCTGTTCGAAACCTTGTCCAATAGGATTGAAGGAGATGACGTAGGTCCCGAGGAGGTTGATGATCTCCATCACAATAGCGCATTTGACCAGAGTGTTGCACTCCACCTCCAGGAGGATGTTGCTTTCCACAGCAGACCCCAACAGGCCGTACCCTGCGGCCGCTACTGGGAGATAAAGCGCCAGGATACCTGCAAATACATACATAGGAATATTCCGTAGAGTCTGGTGCTGCTGTAAGTTGAGTTGGCAAATGTTACAACCATCGATGATACTACAGTTTTGTGATGTGTACCACATGTGCAATCAGTGCACTACGGCGAGTGATGAGGAGATTCAATCAGTTTAGCGTGTTTAAAACTGCATTGCAATCAGTAATCAATATGTAATGTTCATGTTCCACTTGTGCCAAGTTCAATATTGGTTGTCAGTCTTTTGTATCTCACCGATGAAAGCCACAATGACGCTCTTCCAGAACTGTGTCCGGTCCTGCATGTCGTTCAGGATAGTGGGGAAAGTGGAGGCTCCTCCGAAGGCGAAGAGGATAGCGCCGAACCCGAGGGAGAAAGACAAGATGGTCGGGTTGTTGAACTGCATGTATGGATCGTGTGTCTGCCAAAAGGGAGATGGCAGTAGATACAAGTGATACAAAACCCGCTTTCTAGAGTCACTTTTGGGCGAGGTGGGGGTCAGCGCATGCAACCTTTGACTCAAGCGGGCGTACGGCGGTTCACCAAAAACGGGGAGCGGGGGGCGTAGGGTAGGACGAGAGTCAGTGAGCGGACAGACGGATAGCTTATACATATTTACAGGTTATATATTCAGTAAAGGTATTAGCATTTCAATGCTTGGGGGGTATTGCAACTTCGTTACATGTCATATTGCTTACGTGCAGTTTCAATGCTATGTCCTCTGAATGTTTTTATGGGGTATTGACAAACATATATTTATAAGATAGTTTTTATTTGATAATAACAGTTACATAATAATTTATATGTAGTATTATAGATCAAAGCGCCCACACTTTCCGGACACCTTCATGATGATTTTTTTTAATCTTGGTATCATTTTCTACTGCGTTCGATGTTTATCAATTTACACGTAGCATAGATTCAATTAGTTAATTGTTATTTTTATCCGATTGTAATAATCAGAACACTTGCGTTAAGCTTTACTTACTCCTGCAGTAACTCCTTCATTCATTTGTTCTATGCTGTGAGATATCCGAAGAAGGTAAATAGATACAAAATTTACAGAATGACTGAATCATTCCTCCAAAGGAGAATCACCCAGGAGTATAATACTCATTTCGGTGTTTTTTTTAGCGGTGGGATGCTTGATACCAGCTTGATATTGGATATAGGCTATGTTATGTGTTTTCCATCAATTTATTTCATATGTATAAAATATCTATAGGAATAGTAGTAATTATTAGTCAGGTAGTTTGCGGCCTAATGTATATATTTTGGCTTGATGTAACATCTGCACAGAGAATCTATCTACCCCAAATTGTATTATCCAGGTTTTTAACCAGATATATCGTTGTTCCATTGACGCGGTATTCCAATAGCGAGAATACCTGAACGATATGGCTTTATTGTAAGTAGTTAAATTGTGTTATGTATATTTAGTATTGATCGGCTGATATATGTTGAATTTGTATTGTTTTCGTAATTTTGAATATTTATCTCATACAGTTACAGAAATTTAGGATATTTCAGTTTTGCATCTTCCACATTATTTCAGGCATAATTGGTAGGTTATTGCAACATTTTGGTATTTTATATGAATATATAACATTCTGTTACGATTCAGCCGTGGTTACTATAGTTAATGAGATGTTAATTTCACCCTGTTGTGGACTTAGTTGAGGCTAATTTTATCAGATTTTGTATTTACTATACCGTATTTACGTAAAAGTATTCCACATCATTTACTATAGGTTTCAGTTATGTCGCTCGTAGGTCTTGGTATCTTATACACATTAGTTGTTGTTTGGTTACTTGCTAGTTCTTTCTCGTCCATCACGCTTTTTAACGTACGTTTTGGGTATGCTAGAGGATTAATCTTCTTGCTTTGTTATGACTCGAGCGTTATAGTATATTTCCGTTTGTTTTGTACGTTCTCTGTAAAGTTCCCAGCTTCAATGCAATCTGATACACCATATATAATAGAATACACCGAATATAACGGTTAATCATTATCGGTTGGGGTAGAGAAGAGAATCTTATTTAGCTATTGTATAGTTGTTGTTGTAGGTTTTTGATTGGTTATTATAGGAATATATCTGTATTAGGTATAAATTCGCCTAATTTCTTGGAATGTTGATTATAAAATACGCTTAATTGGATGTAATGATCCAATATATTGGTAGGTTTTACCTCTCGAAACTGCATTTGGGTCCGGTTCATTGTCATCTTGAAGATCCATTCTATCGGATTTATGTAGAGTGTTAATGTTAAAGTTATTCAATAATTTACTGTTCATCTTAATTATGTTATCCGCTTGCACGTCTTTACTAGAGGCTTATTCCCGCACGTCATACTTTTATAAATGTTTGTGATCCGTTTGCACTAGAGACTCTTAGAAGTTATTGATCAATTTAGGCTTTGTTGTGAGACTGCGTTCAAATTCAGAATGTACGACTTATTCGAGCATTGAACAGATTCACTGTATCATTTTTCACTAAGGTTCGTGATGACGGCAGTAAACCTAACCCATCCAAATCTGATATTATCATGGATTGTATATATTTTTACCCGTTTTCATACTTATTTTAGGTATTTCTTCATTGACTTAGGCTTTATTCCTATCAAATCTATCCACTTGACTCTGTTGTATTACCAATCTTTGGCAGATTGTGTGCCTACACATATATATATTTTTTCACTTCGCTTATCACAAGTCCAGTAATATCGACCAGTTTCGATCAATGTTAGGTCATCGCTCGTTAGTGAACAATAGAGTTTAAAACGTTTGTGCAAGCTTTACCGCATAGGTCAGTGATTGTTATGTATGTTAAAGCGTTAGAGAGTTTAGGCATGGTTTTCACTGTTAGGATACATTTTTTTGTAGTGTTAGATGTGTTGCTCCCACCAGTTTCGTCTATTATAACGAATATTGAATAAATTACTACAGATCTTTAATGTAAGGTCAGCAGCCAAGAAGATCTAGGATATAATCCATGTCTAAGGTACATAATTAGCAAAATATATATCAGTGTACGACAACATAGATCAAATATCAATTAATGCAAAATGAGTTACCATTCACTACCAAATACATCATTACCTAGGCAACCTAACCTATCAGTCATCCTAACAAAAAATTATGTATTTTTATTCAAGTTTGATGCTTATGTATGATATTGATATGCAAGAAACTCTCCTTTTTGGCTATATATTAATCATATCAAAAGCAAATTGAATACATTTCCCAAATGTCCTTTTGCAGATGTTTAGAGTCTAGAATTTTATCGATATCTCTGTTACATGTTTGGATGAGACTCAACATGTAGGATCCAAAGGAACAAATTCACTTCAATTTGTTACACTTCTCTTAATGTGGAACAGTTCACGCGATGTTAGGTTCAAATATCTAGTCATCCTAATCAACTTGACCATTAATTATTTAATTTCATTCAAGTTTGATGGTTATGTACGGTATTTAGTAATTATTTTGTGCGATATACATATCGAATCACTTCACATGGTTATATTTTAGTTTTTTTTTAATATCACACACATGAACCCTTCTGTACGTATTTACAGGGTTGTGAGCCTCATTGTGTAGGCACATACACATTTGTATGCATATACAGCGTTGGTTAACATCTGTAGCATTTTAACTCTGATCTATGATTTTTTTTTATTAGAACAAAGTCCCTCGTTTTTGTTACAAGATATTTAATGTAGACCAGCTTCACGTCGTGTTATCTGAAAAGAATCAATCATCCCAACCTAACTCAACCTTACCATTTAACCATGAATTATGTGTCATCGTTCGAGATTTTTACTGCATACATATGTAACTTTTTCATCGATTCATGATATATTCATATCCATCCTCTCCACTCCGCTCTACATTTTGATCTATCCTATGCAGTTTTGATTCACACTAACAACTTTGATCTAGCAAATTTTATATATTTTCATATGCAAATTACATCAGTTGTTTTGATTGTTATACTTTTTTTCAGAGGATTATTAATTTTACATGTTATTCACACTCATCAAAACCTAACCTAACCTAACCTAACCTTATTTATGGTATTCAGTCATTTTAATATACATATGAACCCCTCCAGACGACTCTAGATATCTCTTTATTATGCATGTGATTTATTTCGTTGTCACTCTCAATCCGTATTAGTTAGCAGAGAGGTCCCATTTTTCAATCATGGATGGATTGAATGCTACAAGTAATTCAAATTTGTATCCAATTTCATACAAACTGATATATAACAAATTTCAAAAGAAACATCCAGTCACGTACAATTCTTCATACATACCTTATATCTGTTTATCCCATCGTCTCTGAACAAAATTGAGCAAAGTCACATCCTGGATATAACCAAGAATCTATACACATGTAAAGTGGTCAAGAATGGAGCTGACATGAGTCTCAAAGAGTGCGACCATAAAAAGATAGGCTTCTGTTCACTGATGACTTAAGTAAATCTCTGTAACGAAGAGCAGCTTGCCGCATAACCTCTCTAATAAACCCATGGAACTTAAGATCGACGTCCACAAGAACGTACATAATTCACGTTGAACATGTATGAACTTCAAATGACAACCAAAGAGTGTAACTTCCTCTGCACCAGGACCAATCCATCCAGTAAATCGTCATTCAAAACGTTACACAATACATTTGCTAGGGATCAATGATGAAAATTCCACTAAGATATAGTACGGACTTACACCTCATAAACATACATTCCTACGATTATCGTGGAACACCTACTACAACAACAACATATGTAAAAAATAGCTAAAAAACAGATTATCCACTCTGCTCTAATTCACATAAAAAGTGAAATACGCTTGGGTATCCACCATAGTAAACCGGTTTACTCATACAAATAGGCATAACAGAACGAGCTTTTGCCTATGGGACTCTCTAACTCCTCCTAAACATTGAAAAATTATCCTACAATAAACATACAATACCCTTACAGCACGGCCAAGTTTGTAACAAAGTGACTGTTCTATATCTATAATAACCACGTCAAATATTGTGCCAACATGCAAGAAGATACATAAAATACTAAAAATATACAGCTTGTAAATAATTAGAAATAAAAAATGTTCTACATTGTAAATAGACACGTAATATATCATAATATTCCGATATTGTATAAATAACCAACAGATTGCATTGAAGATGGGAACTGTACAGAGAACGTACAAAACTAAACGAAAATATACTAAAATGCTCGAGTCATAACAAAGCAAGAAGATTAATTCTCTAGCATACCCAAAACATACGTTAAAAAACGTGATGAACGAGAGAGAACTAGCATGTAACCAAACAACAACTAATGTGTATAAGATACCAAGACATACGAGCGACATAACTGAAACCTATAGTAAATGATGTGGAATACTTGTACGTAAATACGGTATAGTACATTCAAAATCTGATGAAATTAGCCTCAACTAAGTACAAAACAGGGTTAAATTAACATCTATTTAACTAAAGTAACCACGGCTGAATCGTGACAGAGTGTTATACATACATATAAAATACCAAAATGTTGCAATAACCTACCAATTATTCCTAAAATAATGTGGAAGATGCAGAACTAAAATATCCTAAATTTATATAACTGTATGAGATGAGAATTCAAAATTCCGAAAACAATGCAAATTCAACATATATCAACCGATCATTACTATGTATACATAACACAATTTAACAACTTGAAATAAATCAATATCGTTCAGGTATTCTCGCTATTGGAATACCGCGTCAATGGAACACCGATATATCTGGTTAAAAACCTGGATAATGCAATATGGGGTAGATAAATGCTCTGTGCAGATGTTGCATCATGCCAAAATATATACATTAACCCGCGAATTACCTGACTAATAATCCATACTATTCCTTTTAATATTGCATACATATGAAATAAATAGATGGAAAACACATAATATAGCCTATATTCAATATCAGGCTGGTATCAAGCATCCCGCCGCTAGCAAAAAAACACCGAAATGAGTCAATTATACTCCTGGATGATTCTCCTTTGGAGGAATGATTCAGTCATCCTGTAAATTTTGTATCTATTTTCCTTCATCGGATATCTCACAGCATAGAACAAATGAATGAAGGAGTTACTGCAGGAGTAAGTAAAGCTTAGCGCAAGGGTACTGATTAATACAAACGGATAAAAATATCAATAAGCTAATTGAATTTATGGTCCGTGTAAATTGATCAACATCGAACGAGGTAGAAAATGATACCAAGGTTGAAAAATTCATCATGAAGGTGTCTGGAAAGTTTGGGCTTTTGAATTTACTGTATAATACTACACATAAATTGTTATGTAACTGTTATTATCAATAAAAAATTATCTTATAAATGTATGTTTGTCAATACCCCAAAAAAACATTCAGAAGACATAGCATTGAAAATGCACGTATGCAATATGACATGTAACGAAGTTACAATACCCCCCAAGCATTGAAATGCTAATACCCTCATTAAATATATAACCTGTTAACATGTATAAGCTATCCGTCTGTCCGCTCACTGACTCTCGTCCTACCCTACGTCCCCCGCTCTCCGTTTTTGCGTGAACCGCAGTACGCCCGCTTGAGTCAAAGGTTGCATGCATCGCGGCTGACCCCCGCCCCGCCCGAAAGTGACTCTGGAAAGTGGTTTTTGCATCACTTGTATCTACTGATGGCATGACATGATTGGGGACCAGGACATTCGTGGGGGTCAAGACATGGTTGAGTGTCAGAATAATGAGGGAGGTCAGACATGGACGAGGGTCAAGAAATGGGAGGAAGCCAGGACACGAACGGAGGTCAGGATACGGTCAGGAGCCACGATATGGACGGGAATCATTTCTTGGGCGAGACCATGTCGTGGGAAAGAGTCTTCGACCCTGAATCACATAGACCTTTATTGCTGGTGAATATTTAGAAATAAAAAATCTGGTATTACAGTAATCTTCGTCTCAATCAGGGTTAATCCCAGTGCTATGTTTATTTTTTGGACACGAGTAACCATGGCCTGAATGTGACTGATGTCGTTCGGAAAATCGTCTAACATCAACTGGCAACAGGTATCTTCAATATCAAGTTGTAAAATTCGTCTCAATTAGGGTTAATCCCCGTGCTATGTTTATTTCTTGTTCACGAGCACCATAGCCTGAATGTGACTGATGTCGTCGGGAAATCGTCTAAAATCGACTCGCAACAGGTATGCTCAATATTGAGTTCAACACGATTGTGATGGGTACTCCAAATGCGATCTGTGCATTTTACCCGGTGATCGCAGAGTTGTCACCACAGGGTCAGATGGAAGATATCCTCAAATTTGACCATGAACATGATTTTTCTATGGCATTACTCTCGTAGTCGGATCGGGTCTTGACTCGTCCGTAATTGGTCTATCGATACGATGGTTTGATGAAAAGTGTTTCAGAGGATTCGACTTGATGATAATGAGCCAAGAGGTCGACGGATTGCTCTGAGCTTTCTGTGTGGTTGAAAGTTGTCGGTTGTTGTAAATAAATCTAAATGAGTACCAGCCCAAATATTGCAATGTAAAAACAACACAAGTCTCACGTTATGAATAATATTTGACAAATCATGAGGCAGGGTGGTCTAACAGTCATGCGTGTGCCATTTCTTCATAACAGACATGGATAGGAACCTGAAGGTTATTTTTGCAAGGATATCTGATCCAACTTGATCGTCCTTTGGATGGCATATGCCAGCCCATATAACCTGTGGGACAAAATCATTGCCCGGCATATGCTATCTAACAATGTTATTCCATCCACCTGGTGTGCGACTAAGGGAATGGCTAAAAAATCTCATGACCTTTAGTGAAAACATCTGAGGTATGCTTTGTTGAAACTTTATTCGAAGCCCATTGATCTTAGCTCCATCTGGCTTTGAAAATTTGTACATTCATTTTTTTTATCCATCCAGTTCATATAGAGAGCATAAGAGCCGTATCAATGTGGAGAAGGCTCTAACTTCTGGTCAGGAGGAGTAATCCCGTTGTTGGAATACAAATGATAGGATGAAGCGGACGATGAGAAATAACTTTCTAGCTTACCATGTTGTTAAAGAGTTCGATGAACACCACCAGGCACGCAATGGCGGTCGCTACCACCGCCGTAACGGACGCATGCCTGAGAGAGAATCGATATATATTTCCAATTGCTTTGTTGAATATATTCAGAGTGGTTTAGTAAAAAATGACCTAGTTATTTACCTGGATTCATTATGATTTCCATCACAATCATGACTATTGCATATTGTGGAGTATTCATCAGTAGAGTATAGCACGTTTCTGTAACGGACGTTCCATGGTCATATTCGCGCGCTATGAGGTGGCTCATTTTCATACCAATTTGATCAGCTGTCGAGAAATTTGTAAAGTTGCGTTTCGTGGATGAAGACAATGGAACAGAAGTAGGGTTACCTTGTGATGATGTCAACAGTTGCGATCCATCATAATCAAGTCCACAGGTGTCGCTAGGATACCAGTTGACTGTCATCTCTCACATCTTGCCAGCATTCTGAACTTGATTGCAAATAAAGTTTTGGGGTGCACCGAGGATCGCTCTCTAGCTATAACATAAGTATACATCAATTTTGTTCGTATATATTAAAAAGTATACCGACGTGTATGGTATTGGTATTGGTGGTATCAGCCATTTTTGCAGTATAGGTGTCGTATATATATAGATAT
>SDVV010031804.1:0-11506 GCA_016164225.1 Gammarus roeselii
GGAATACGCGGGTCATCTTCACTCATCAGACGTAGTATAGTCTTTAAAGCAGTCTCAGGCGCTGTCGAGGCACCTCGACGGGACGACAGTCTCTCTCCGCCACTAGATGGCGCTGTATCTAGAGCCTGGGGCTGAACATTTACATACAATTGCAAAGCCTCCTTTGCTGCCTCCGCACCGTATGTTGTCTTGGCTATTACAACCAGATCGTCTATCGGAATGACGTTTCTTCTTGTTCTTAGAAAACATAGTACATCATTTTCATGTACGTTATTCTCACCTTCACCTGCACTGCTGACATCCTTGCCTTTTGGTGCCATCTCTCACTGTGTTAGTGTTTCTGGGTTCAAGTTACAAGCTCTGTAGGCGCTACCCTCTCGCCATTTTCACTTGGTGGCCTGTGTCAAGAGTTCAGCTCACACACTGTTTTTCATTATTATCTCTATTGTTCAGAGATCATACGTGATTCAAAATGTGCCCCAGGATTTTGTACACCACCTGTGCAATGCATCAGCACAAATATAATCACCACCCTCTGAACCGGTCACAAACTCTGGGAGCACAAAGCAGGCACTCCCTCTCACCACCACCACGCCTTGGATATGAACTGGCAACTTACGAAGCCAAAGGCATTGGCATCTTACGGAGCCAAGTGCTCTGGCATCTTACGAGGCCAAGTGCTATGGCATCTTACAAGGCCATATGCTCTGGCCACTTACGAAGCTGACTGCATTGGCATCTTACAAGGCCAAGTGCTCTGGAAACTTACGTAGCCAAGTTTTTTTGGCAACTCTCGAGGCCATGTGCTCTGGCATCTTACGATGCCAAGTGCTCTGGCATCTTACTAGGCCAATGGTTCAGGCAACTTACATGGCAAAGTGCTCTGGCATCTTACGAGGCCATGTGCTCTGGCAATTTACGAGGCCATGTACTCTGGCATATGACGAGCCAAAGTGCTTAGGTAACTAGCGAAGCCGAGTGCTTGGGCAACTCACGAGGCCAAGTGCACTGGTAACTTACGAGGCCATGTGCTCTGGCATCTTACGAGGCCAAGTGCTCAGGCGACTTAGGATGCCAGTTGCTCTTCGGTTTTACGAGGCCAAGTGCTCTGGCCACTTACGAGGCCAAGTGCTCTGGGAACTTACGAGGACAAGTGCTTTGGCATCTTACATGGCTATGTGTCTGGCAACTTATGAAGCCGAGTGTACAGGCATCTCACGAGGCCAGGTTCTCTGGCCACTTACGATGCCAAGTGCTCTGGCCTCTTACGAGGCCATGTGCTCTGGCAACTTACGAGGCTAAGTGCTCAGGCTACTCACGAGGCCAAGTGCTCTGTCATCTTACAAGGCCATGTGCTCTGTCAACTTACGAGGTAAGTGCTCTGGCAACTTACGAGGCAGAGTGCTCAGGAAACTTACGAGGCTAAGTGTTCTGGAAACTTACGAGGCCATGTACTCTGGTATCTTCCAAGGCCATGTGCTCTGTCAACTTACAAAGCTAAGTGCACTGGCATCCTACGAGGCCAAAGGCTCTGGCAGCTAGGATGCCAATTGCTCTGCCATCTTACGAGGCCATGTGCTATGGCAATTTACGAGGCCAAGTGATCTGGCTACTTACGAGGTCATGTGCTTTGGCAACTTACGAGGCCAAGTGCTCTGGCAACTCACCAAGCAAAGTGCTCTGACAACTTGCAAGGCAAAGTGCTCTGTCAACTCACGAAACCGAGTGCTATGACAACTTGCGAGGCGAAGTGCTATGGAAACTCACTAGGAGAAGTGCTCTGGCATTTTACGAGGCCATGTACTCTGGCATCTTCCAAGGCCATGTGCTCTGGCAACTTAAGAAGCCAATTGCACTGGCATCTTACGAGGCAAAGTGCTCTGGCAACTTACGAAGCCAAGTGCTTTGGCGACTCATGACGATAAGTGCTCTGTCATCTTACGAGGATAAGTGCTCTGGCATCCTACGAGGCCAAGTGTTCAGGCAACTTTCATAGCCATGTGCTCAGACATCTTACGAGGCCAAGTTCTCAGGACACTTACGAGGCTATGTGCTCTTGCATCTCACGAGGCTAAGTACTCGGGCAACTTACGAGGCCATGTACTCTGGCATATGTCGAGGCCATGCACTCTGGCATAAGTCGAGGTCAAGTGCTCAGGCAACATACGAAGCTAAGTGCTCCAGCAACTTACGAGGCCAAGTGCTTAGGCATCTTACTAGGCACAGTGCTCAGGCATCTCACGAGGCCAAGTGTTCTGGCATCTTACGAGGCCAAATGCTGTGACACCTTACCAGGCCTCGTGCTCATGCAACTTCCGAGGCCAAGTGCTCTGCCAACTTACGAGGCAGAATGCTCTTGCAACTTACAAGGCCAAGTCCTCTGACAATTTAGGAAGCCAAGTACTCAGGCAACTTTCGCGGCAAAATGCTCTGGCAACTCACGAAGCCATGTGCTCCGACAACTTCCGAGGCGGAGCGCTCGGGAAACTCACTAGGAGCCAAGTGCTCTGTGATCTTCCGAGGCCAACAGCTCTGGCATCATACGAGGCCAAGTGTTCAGGTAACTTACAAGGCCAAGTGATCTGGAAAATTTACGAGGCCAAGTGCTCAGTCATTTTACCTGGCCAAGTGCTCTGGCATCTCACGAGGCGAAGTGCTCTGGCAACTCACCAAGCAAAGGGATCTGACAACTAACAAGGTGAAGTACTCTGGCAACTCACGAAGCCAAGTGCTCTGGCATCGTACATGGCCAAGTGCTCTGGCAACTTACGAGGCGAAGTGCTCTGGCAACGCTTGAAGCCAAGTGCTCAGACAACTTTCGAGGCAAAGTGCTCTGTAAACTTAGGAAGCCAAGTGCTCTGACAACATACAAGCCGAAGTGCTTGGGCAATTCACGAGGCCAAGTGCTCTGGCATCTTACGAGGTCAACTGCTCTGTCATCTTAAGAGGCCATGTGCTCTGGCAACTTACGAAGCCAAGTGCATTGGCATCTTACGAGGTCAAGTGCTCTGGCGGCTAACGAAGTCAAGTGCTCGGGAAACTCACTAGGAGATGATCTCGGACATCTTATGAGGCTATGCACTCTGGCATCTTTCAAGGCCATGTGCTCTGACAACTTACGAAGCCAAGTGCACTGGCATCTTACGAGGCAAAGTGCTCTGGCAACTTACAAAGATATGTACTCTGGCATATGACGTGGCTAAACGCTTAGTCAACTAACGAGGCCAAGTGCTCAGGCATCTTACGAAGCCAGTGCTCTGGTCTCTTACGAGGACATGTGCTCTGGCATCTTAAGAAGCCAAGTGCTCAGGCTACTTAGGATGCCAATTGCTCTATCATCATTCGAGGCCAAGTGCTCTGGCAACTTACGACGCCAAGTTATCAGGCCACTTATGAGGCCATGTGCTCTGGCAACTTACGATGCCAAGTGCTCAGGCATCTTACATGGCTATGTGCTCTGGCAACCTACGAAGCCAAGTGCACTGACATCTTACGAGGCCAAGGGCTGTGGCAACCTATGAAACTAAGTGCTCTGGCAACTTACGGGGCCATGTGCTCTGTAACCTTACGAGGTCGAATGCTCTGGCATCTTACGAGGCTAAGTGTTCAGGTAACTTACAAGGTTAAGTGCTCTGGCATCTTACGAGGCCATATCCTCAGTCAATTTACGAGGCCGTGTGCTCTGTCATCTTAGGAGGCCATGTGTTCTGACGACCTACAAGGCCAAGTACTCTGACACCTAACGAGGTCATGTGCCATGGCAACTTACATGGCCAAGTGATCCGGCAACTCACAAGGCCAATTGCTTTGACATCGTACAAGGCCAAGTGTTCATGCAACTCACGAGGCGAAGTGCTCTGGAAACTCGCAAAGCCATGTGCTCTGACAACTCACAAGGCCAATTGCTTTAAAATCGTACAAGGCCATGTGCTCATGCAACTCAAGAGGCGAAGTGCTCTGGAAACTCGCGAAGCCATCTCTGACAACTTACGAGGCAAAGTGCTTTGGCAACTCACGAGACCAAGTGCCCTGGCATCTTACGAGTCTAAGTGCTCTGACATCTTACAATGCCATGTGCTCTGGCAACTTACGAAACCAATTTCTCTTGCAACTCACGAGGCTAAATGCCCTAGCATCTTACGCGGCCAAGTGTTCTACCATCTTATTAGGCCATGTGCTCTGGCAACTTACGAGGCCAATTGCTCAGGCAACTTACGAGGCCAAGTGCTCAAGCCAATTACGTGGCCAAGTGCTCTGAGAACTTACGAGGCCAAGTGCTCAGGCATCTTACGAGGCCAAGTTGTCGGGCAACTTACGAGGCAGAGTGCTCAGGCAGCTTACGAAGCCGAGTGCACAGGCATCTTACGAGGCCAAGTGCTCTGGTAACTTACGAAGCCAAGTTTTCTGGCAGCTTACAAGGACAAGTGAGCTTGCAACTTACGAGGCAAAATGCTCTGGGATTTCTTGTGGCCAAGTGCTCAGGCAACTTACGAGGCCAAGTACTCAGGCATCTTACGAGGCCAAATGCTCGGGCAACTTACGAAGCCAAATTCGCTGGCAACTTACAAGGACAAGTGAGCTGGCAACTTACGAGGCAAAGTGCTCAGGCATCTTTCGTGGCCAAGTGCTTTGGCAACTTACCAGTCCAAGTGCTCAGGCAACTTAGGAGGCTAATTGTTCTGGCAACTTACGAGGCCATGTGCTCTGGCATCTTACTAGGTAATGTGTCCATGTAATTTACGAAGCCAAAATGCACTGGCATCTAACGAGGCCAAGTGTTGTGGAATATTAGGAGACCAAGTATTCTGGCATCTTACAAGGCGAAGTGACCAGGCAACTTCCAAAGCCAGGTGCTCTGGCAACTCACAAGGCCAACTGCTCAGGCAACTTATGAGGCCAGGTGCTCCGGCATCTTAAGAGGCTAAGTGCTCTGCCTACTTACGAGCCCAAGTGCTCTGTCATCTTACGATAAAATATGTCCTGTCATCTTACGAGGCCAAGGGTTCAGGCAACTTACAAGGCCAAGTACTCTGGCATCTTACGAGGCCAAGTGCTCATGTAACTTATGAGGCCAAGTGCTCTGTCATCTCAAAGGCCAAGTGCTCTGCCATCTTACGAGGCCAAGTGCCCAGGCATCTCACGAGGCTAAGCGCTCTGGCATGGTGCAAGACCAAGTGTTCTGGCAACTTACGTGACGAAGTGCTCTGGCAAC
This sequence comes from Gammarus roeselii, assembly GCA_016164225.1. Lineage (NCBI taxonomy): Eukaryota > Metazoa > Arthropoda > Malacostraca > Amphipoda > Gammaridae > Gammarus > Gammarus roeselii. The sequence continues at coordinate 5,213 of SDVV010031804.1, forward strand.
TCTCGAAGCCACGTGCTCCGACAACTTACGAGGCGAAGTGTTCTGGCAGCTCAAGAAGCCATGTGTTCCGACGACAACTTTCGAGGCGACGTGCTCTGGCATCGTACAAGGCCAAGTGCTCTGGCAACTTACGAGGCGAAGTGCTATTTCAACGCGCGAAGCCAAGGGCTCTGACAACTTTTGAGGCGAAGTGCTCTGGCAACTCACGAGGTCAAGTGCTCTGGCATCTTACGAGGTGAAGTGCTTTGGCATCTTACAAGGCCAAGTGCTGTGGCAACTTACGAGGCCAATTGCTGTCATCTTACGAGGCCAAGTGCTCAGGCAACTTACGAGGACAAGTGTTCTGGCATCTTACGAGGCCAAGTGTTCGGGCAACTCACAAGGCAGAGGGGTCAGGAAACTTACGAGGCTAAGTGTTCTGGCAACTTATGAGGCCATGTGCACTGGCATCTCACGAGGCCAAGTGCTCTGGCAACTTACGAGGCCAAGTGATCAGGCAATTTTCAAGGACAATTGTTCCGTCTCTTTACGAGGCTACGTGCTCAGGCAACTACTAAGGCCAAGTGCTCTGGAATCTTAAGAGGCCAAGTGTTCTGGCCACTTACAAGGCCAAGTGCTCTGTCATCTCACGAGGCAATGTGCTCTGGCAACTTACGAAGCCAAGTGCACTGGCATCTTACGAGGCCAAGGGCAGTGGCAACTTACGAAGCCATGTGCTCTGGCAACTTACGGGTCTATGTGCTATGTCATCTTACAAGGTCGAGTGCTCTTGCATCCTACGAGGTCAAGTGTTCAGGCAACTTACAAGACCAAGTGCTCTGGCATCCTACGAAGCCAAGTGCTCAGGCAACTCGCAAGCCTAAGGACTCTGGAATCGTACAAGGTCAAGTGTTCTGGTAACTTACGAGGCGAAAGCTCTGGCAACTCGCAAAGCCAAGTGCTCTATCAACTTACGAGGCCAATCGCTCCGGCAACTCACGAGGCTGAGTGCTCTTCCATCTTACAAGGCCAAGTGCTCTGGCAACTTAGGACGAGAAGTACTCAGCCAGCTTGGGGGATGAAGTGCTGTAGCAACTCACGAAGCCAAGTACTCTAGTATCTTTCGAGGCAAAGTGCCATGGCAACTCACGGGGTCAAGTACTCTGGCAACTCACGAAGCCATATGCTCTTGCAAACTAGGGGATCAGGTGTTGTGGCATATTACGAGGTTAAGTGTTCTGGCATCTTCCGAGGCCAAGGGCCCGGGCAACTTATGAGGCCAAGTGCTCTGGCATCTTATGATGCCAAGTGTTCAGGCAACTTACGAGGCCCTGTGCTCTGTCTTCTTATAAGGCCAAGTGCGCTGGCATCTCACGAGGCCAAGTGTTCAGGCAATTTACAAAGCCAAGTGCTCAGGCATCTTATGGAGCCAAGTGCTCAGGCACCTGACAAAGCGAAATGCTCTGGCAACTCGCGAAGCCAAGTGCTCTGACAACTCACAAGGCCAATTGCTTTGACATCGTACAAGGCCAAGTGATCAGGCAACTTACGAGGCCATGTGCTCTGGCATCTTATGATGCCAAATATTCATTCAACTTACGGGGCCATGTGCTCTGTCTTCTTATAAGGCCGAGTGCATTGGCCTTGTACAAGGCCAAGTGCTCTGTCAACTTACGAAACCAAGTGCTCTGGCAACTTACGATGCCATTTGTTCTGGCAACTTACGAGGCTGAGTGCTCTTGCATCTTACAAGGCCTAGTACTCTGGCAACTTAGGAGAAGAAGTACTCACGCAACTTGCGGGGCAAAGTGCTCTAGCAACTCACGAATCTAAGTTCTCTGATATCTTATGAGACCAAGTGCTCTGGCAACTCACGAGGTCAAGTGCTCTGGCAACTCATGGAGCCAAATGCTCCTGCAAACTACGGGGCAAAGTGCTCTGGCATCTTACGAGGTCAAGTGTTTTGGCAACTTCCGAGGGCAAGTGCTCGTGCAACTAACGAGGCCAAGTGATCTGTCAACTTGCGAGGCCAAGTGCTCGGGCAACTTGCGAGGAAGAGTGGTCTTGCATGGTACAGGCCAAGTGCTCTGGCATCTTCTGAGGTCAAGCGCTCGGGCAACTTACGATGCCAAGTGGTTTGCAACGTACGAGGGCATGTGCTCTGGCATCATACGAGGCCAAGTGCTCTGGCAACTTACGATGTAAAGTGATCTGACGTCCAACGAAGTCAAGTGCTCTGACAACTTACGAGGCCAAATGCTCAGGCTACTTGCAGGATCATGTGATCTGGCATCTTGCAAGGCCAAGTGCTCAGGAAGATTAAGATGCCAAGTTCTCTGGCATCTTGCGAGGTCAAGTGCTCTGGCAACTTACGAGGACAAGTGAACTGGCATCTTACAGGGTCATGTGCTCGAACAACTTATAAAGCCAAGTGCTCTGGCATCTTACGTGGCCAAGTGCTCTGTCAACTTACGAAGATATGTTCACTGGCAACTCACGAGGCCAAGTGCTCTGTCATCCAACGAGGTAAAATGCTCTGGCATCTTACGAGGCCAATTGTTCAGGCAACTTGCAGGATCATGTGATCTGTCATCTTGCAAGGCCAAGTGCTCAGGAAGATTAAGATGCCAAGTTCTCTGGCATCTTGCGAGGTCAAGTGCTCTGGCAACTTACGTGGCCAAGTACTCTGGCATCTAACGAGGCCATGTGCTCTGGCAACTTACGAGGCCAATTGCTTGGGCAACTTACGAGGCAAAGTGCTCTGGCAACTCACGAAAACGAGTGCTCCGGCAACTTACGAGGCCAAATACCCTGGCATCTTCCAATGCCACGTGCTCGGGCATCATGCGAAGCCAAGTGCTCTGCAATCTTACGAGGCTATAAGCTCTGGCAACTTACGAGGCCAAGTACTCTGGCATCTGACGAGGCCATGTGCTCCGGCAACTTACGAGGCCAAGTGCTCTGACAACTCGCAAGGCGAAGTTCTCTGGCAACTCACGAAACCAAGTGCTCCGGCAACTTATGAGGTCAAGTACCCTGGCATCTTATAAGGCAACGTGCTCCTGCAACTTACAAAGCCAAGTGCACTGGCATCTTCCGTGGCCAAGTGCTCCGGTAACTCATGAAGCCAAGTGCTCAGACGACTCACGAAGCCTAGTGCTCTGTCATCTTACGAGGCGAAGAGCTCTGGCATCTCACGAGGCCAAATTTTCTGGCATCTTACGAGACAAATTGCTCAGGCAGCTTGCGAGGCCATGTGCTCCGGCAACTTACGAGGCCAAGTGCTCTGACAACTCGCAAGGCGAAGTTCTCTGGCAACTCACGAAACCAAGTGCTCCGGCAACTTATGAGGTCAAGTACCCTGGCATCTTATAAGGCAACGTGCTCCTGCAACTTACAAAGCCAAGTGCACTGGCATCTTCCGAGACTAAGTGCTCTGGCAACTAACGAAGCCAAGTGCTCAGACATCTTACGAGGCCAAGTGCTTTGGCATCTTACGAGGTCAAGTGTTCAGGTAACCTACAAAGCCATTTGATCTGGAACTTTACGATGCGAAGTGCTCTGGTAACTCACCAAGCAAAGTGTTCTGACAACTTACAATGCAAAGTGCTCTGGCAACTCACGAAGCCAAGTGCTATGACAACTTACGAGGCGAAGTGCTCGGGAAACTCACTTGGAGAATTGCTCTGGCATCTTATGGGCCGAGTACTCTGGCATCTTCCTAGGCCATGTGCTCTGGCAACTTACAAAGCCAAGTGCACTGGCATCTATCGAGGCGAAGTGCTCTGGCTTACGAAGCCAAGTGCTTTGGCAAATTACGAAAACAAGTGCTCTGTCATTTTACGAGGCCAAGTGCTCATGCTTCTTACGAGGCCAAGTGCTCTGGTAACTTACGAAGCCATGTTCTCTGGCATCATACGAGGCCAAGCACTCAGGCAACTTAGGATGCCAATTGCTTTGCCATCTTACGAGGCCAAGTGTTCTGGCAACTTACGAGGCCAAGTGCTAATGCCACCTACGAGGCCAAGTGATCTGGGAACTTCGAGGACAACAGCTCTGGCATCTCCCAAGGCCATGTGCTCTGACAACTTACGAAGCCAAGTGCACTGGCATCTTACGAGGCCAAGTGCCCTGTCAACTCACGAAGCCAAGTGCTCTGGCAAATCACGAGGCTATGTACTCTGGCACATGACGAGGCCAAGCGCTTAGGCAACTAATGAGGCCAAGTGCTAAGGCAACTTACGAGGACAAGTGCTCTGGCAACTCACAGGGCTAAGTACTCTGGCATCGTACATGGCCAAGTGCTCTGGCAACCTACGAGGTCAAGTGTTTGGGCAACTTACGAGGCCATGTAATCTGGTATCTAACAAGGCCAAATTCTCTGCCAAATTACGAGGCGAAGTGCTCTGTCTACTCACGAAGACATGTGCTCTGACAACTTACGAGGCAAAGTGCTCGGGCAACTCACTAGGCGAAGTGCTCTGGCATCTTACGAGGCCAAGTGCTCTGGCATCTTTCAAGTCCATGTGCTCCGGTAACATACGAAGCCAAATTCTCTGGCAACTTACGAGGCCAAGTGCTCTGTCATCTTCCGAGGCCAAGTGCTCTGGCATCTTACGAGACCAAGTGATCAGGCTACTTCCAAGTCCGTGAGCTCTCGCACTTTACGAGTTCAACTGCTCAGCCAACCTACGAGGCCATGTACTCTGGCATATTCGAGGCCATGTGCTCTGGCCACTTATGAAGCCAAGTGCTATGGCATCTTACGAGGTTATGTGCTCGGGCAACTTACGAAGCCAAGTGCACTGGCAACTCACGAAGCCAAGTGCCCGGGCAACTTACGAAGCCATGTTGTCTGGCAGCTTACGAGGCTAAGTGCTCTGTCATCTTACGAGGCCAAGAGCTCTGGCATCTTACGAGGCTAAGTGTTCAATCAGCTTGCAAGGTCAAGTGCTCTGGCATCTTTCGAGGCCAAGTTCTCTGGCTTCTTCCAAGGCCATGTGCTCAGACAACCTACAAAACCAAGTGCACTGGCATCTCACGAGGCCAAGTGCTCTGGTAACTTACAAGTCGAAGTGCTCTGGCAACTCACGAATCCACATGCTCTGACAAATTGCAAGGCAAAGTGCTCGGGCAACTCACTAGGCCAAGTGCTCTGGCATCTTATGATACCAAGTTCTCTGGCATCTTCCTAGGCCATGTGCTCTGACAACTTACAAAGCCATGTGCACTGGCATATTACGAGGCTAAGTGCTCTGGCAACTTACGAGGCGAAGTGCTGTGGCAACTCACTAAGCCAAGTGCTTGGGTAACTCACTAGGCAAAGTGCTCTGGCATCTTACGAGGCCAGGTGGTCTGGCATCTTACGAGGCCAAGTGCTCTGGCAGATACGAGGCTAAGTGCTCCGGCCACTTACGAAGCCAAGTAATCTGGCTTCTTCCAAGGCCAGGTGCTCTGGCAATGTACGAGGCTAAGTGCTCTGGCATCTTACGTGGCCAAGTGCTCTGGCAACTTACGAGGCCAAGTGCTCTTGCATCTAACGAGGCCAAGTGCTCTGGCAACTCCCTAGGCAAAGTGCTATGGCATCTTACGAGGCCAAGTGCTCTGGCAACTCCCTAGGCAAAGTTCTCTGGCATCTTACGAGGCAAGGTGCTCTGTCCTATTATGAGGCCAATTGCTCAGGCATCTTACGAGGTCGAGTGATCAGGCAGCTGCCATGGCCAAGTGTTCAGGCATCTTATGAGGCCAAGTGCTTAGGAAGCTAACGAGGCCAAGTGCTCTGGCATCTCACGAAGCCAAGTGTTCTGGCAACTAACGAGGCCAAGAACTCTGGTATCTGACGTGGATATGTGCTCTGGCAACTTGCTAGGCCAAGTGCTCGGGCAACTTACGAAGCCAAGTGCACTGGCATCTTCCGTGGCCATGTGCTCCGGTAACTCATGAAGCCAAGTGCTCAGACGACTCACGAAGCCTAGTGCTCTGTCATCTTACGAGGCAAAGAGCTCTGGCATCTCACGAGGCCAAATTTTCTGGCATCTTACGAGACAAATTGCTCAGGCAGCTTGCGAGGCCATGTGCTCCGGCAACTTACGAGGCCAAGTGCTCTGACAACTCGCAAGGCGAAGTTCTCTGGCAACTCACGAAACCAAGTGCTCCGGCAACTTATGAGGTCAAGTACCCTGGCATCTTATAAGGCAACGTGCTCCTGCAACTTACAAAGCCAAGTGCACTGGCATCTTCCGAGACTAAGTGCTCTGGCAACTAACGAAGCCAAGTGCTCAGACATCTTACGAGGCCAAGTGCTTTGGCATCTTA
>SDVV010031805.1:0-11506 GCA_016164225.1 Gammarus roeselii
CCAAGCCACGACCCAGCACACTCGCGTTCACCTTCCTGACCACTCCATCCATATAGAGGTTGTACAGCCAGGGAGACATCACGCAGCCTTGTCTCAGTCCCACTTTCACTATGAACCAATCACTCACCTCGCTCCCCACTCTCACACATGCTCGGCTGTCAGCATAGAAACTCTGCACTGCATGCAACAGATGTCCGCCCACTCCATACAAACGCAACACCCTCCACAGCGCTTCCCTGTCAATTCTGTCGTATGCCTTCTCCAGATCCATGAAGGCCCAGAACACATCCTTCCCTTTGGCAAGGTACTTCTCAGATACCTGTCTCACTGCAAAAATCTGATCGGCACACCTCTACCACTCCTAAAGCCACACTGTTCCTCCCCATGTGGGCAGTCCGTATAGTCTTTTTATCCTTTTGATCAGCATTCTTCCGTACAACTCACAAACCACACATAACAGACTGGTACCTCTCGAGTTGCAGCATTATTTTCACCTCCTTTGCCCTTATGAAGTGGAACGATGCAAGCACTGCGCTACTCAATCGGTACCACGACGCCCACAAAACACAAGTTCAGTAGCATCACCAACCATTCGACAATCGTTACTCCATCCTTTTTAAGGCACTTGGTCGCAACGCCATCCAAATCAGGGGCTTTCCCGGCTATCATCACCTCCACCGCCTCCTGCACCTCTTCCCTGGTAATATCCGCCACAAATCTTCTCCGAAAACCGGTATTTGAGCACCACCACCCACAGCAACAATGTCAGCCTCTTTGTCATCCTCGACATTCTGGCCCACTTCTTCCGTACATCATCACTTTAGAACAACAACAGGACGTTTTCATCTTACACCACTTCCTCCTTTCACGGCCCACTTCTTCAGTCCTCCTTTCACGGCCCACTTCTTCCATACATCACCACTTTACAACAACAACAGGCCGTTTTCATCTTTCACCACTTCCTCCTTTCCGGTCTCTCCCTTTCTCACCTGCTTCACCTCTTTCCAGAACATATTTTTTGTTTTCCTCGAAATTCTGGCACAACCGTCTGCCCCACCTGGCATCGGCGTCCCTTTTAGCTCTCCTCACCACCCACTTCACTTCGTTTCTCATCCTTTTATATCTTTCATAGGCCACCACCGACTTCACCTGCAGCCACTCCTCAAACGCTCCTCTTTTCCGTGCCACCGCCAGTTTGACCTCCTCGTTCCACCACTCGCAACCTTTCCTTCTGCACCCGCCCACACGGCGCGCACCACACACATTCTTCGCGCATCTCACCAACGCATCTCTTACCGTTTCACATTCTTCCTCCATATCGCTCAGGTCCTGTCTTCCCTCAACGCCTGCTGGAACTCCTCAGCTCTGCTTCTCACTTTCAGTTCACCGACTTTCACTACCACTCTCATTTCTCCCACTCTTTTGTTGCCCTTCCACCTCTGCTCCACTCTTAATGTACCTTCCACCAGCAGATGGTCAGACCCTCCTCTCTCAGCACCCGCACATCCAACAGCCTCCCCCCACTTTCCTCAAAATCAGCATAAAATCCATCAGCGCTCTCTCCACCACTGCAGCACATGTCATCCTTACCCATGTGTACTTGTGGATATCTCTTTTCTTGAACAAACTGTTCCCGACCATCAACTCCTGCTCCATACACAGACCTATCAAGTTTTCTCCACTGTCATTTCTACCGGGAACGCCATACCTTCCTATCACATTCTCCACCACAACATCTCCAACTGTCACATTAAGGTCACTCAGTACAACCACATTGAATTGACCTCCGAAACTCTCAATGCATCACTCAGGTCAGTCCAAAATTTCTCCCTCTCCTCTCCACTCCTCTCATCTCATTACCCCGACTGTATGCACTCACAAATACCATCTTTCTATGCCTAGCTTAACTTTCACCCACATCAATCTTGATGACACCTCCTTCCACTCGGTAACGTTGCTAGCCATCCGATCACTCAATATCAACACCACAACTTCTCGTGCCCAGCCTTCCTCCACTCGAAACTTTCTTCCACTTACCACACCAAAGCTATATTTGCCTTACCTTTTAATTTAGTCTCACTCAGCACAAACACATCAAACTCCTCCTCACAGACATCTCGCCCATCTCTCTCCTCTTTACTTCATTCATACTACAGCCATGCACATTGAGCAACCCTAACAATTGGTTTCGGAGAGACGTGGGACTCTCCTTCCCCCTGCTTGTCTTGTCGTCTTTGAGGAAGATTTACGGAGAACGGGATTCCTAGCCCCTGTAAGTTGCCTTATACAACACGCAGGGGTTACGGTAGCACGATTCTATTCCCGGCTACGGGGCACCATTTTAGTCGCCTTCTATGACACGCAGTGGTTACGATAGTAAGATTCTACGCCCCGGCTACACAGAGAAAAAGAAAGGATAAAATAAAGATAAATATTATTTACAGGGAAAGTTGTCAAGATTAGAGGAGAGATCTGTTAATAGAGTTTTACCAAAACAAATGAGGTAAATGGAGCAAACATGGTGTAAGCATAACTAGGAAGGGGTAGAAAAGACTAGATAGTGAAGTATAGAAGTTTGAAAGGAAATTAGTGTGTTCACCAAACCCGGTTGGGTCGTGACCGCGCGATCCGCGAGCCTGAAGCTCGCGGATTCAGTAAAATGTGGAATGATGTGTCTATGTATACTCTATTCATCTGTATAAAATAAAATTATAATCAGGGTTGGGTCGAAAGCAGGCTTGAACTTTAAACCAGTAGGGAAAAATGCATTTTCTTTGTGTCAGCATGCTTCTAATGCAATTTAAACACATTCAAAATACCCTCTAGTAGGTGTGGTAGGTTCAAAAGGCTGGACTAGCATTGGTGATGAACAGCAAAAGAAAAATTACAAATTTATAATATTTAATTTATGATTTATTCAATCATGGACCATAGTTAATAACTGTGCTGTATTGCTGCAAGCCATCATGGTTATTTGCATCACAAATTGATGTAGGAGGTGACTAAGAAATAATCATCAAATACTCAAGCTAATGTGGATCAGTATTACCCAAATTGTACTGCTAGCAAGAAGCATGTTATTGTTAGGTGTTATTCTAATTCTCAAATCTCAGCTAGCAAGTAGCAAGTTATAGTTAGGTGTTATTCTAATTCTCAAATCACAGCTAGCAAGTAGCAAGTTATAGATAGGTGTTATTCCAATTATCAAATCTCAGCTATCGAGTAGCAAGTTATAGTTAGGTGCTATTTTAATTTTCAGATCTTAGCTAGCAAGTAGTATGTTATTGTTAGATGTTATTCAAATTCTCCAATATCAGCTGTCAAGTAGCATGTTACAGTTAGGTGTTATTCAAATTCTCAAATCAATCTCAGCTAGCAAATAGAAAGTTATATTTAGGTTTTGTCTAATTCTCAAATCTCACAAATACAGACACCAGGCCGAATCCTCCAGAAAGGGGGGTGGCTGACGGCAAAGTGCACTCCACACTACTCACACAACTTTGCCCTTTTGCACTAAAAGAGAAAGATCTCAATACCATCAAAACACTTTCAGATCTTCTAAAACAAAACATCAATATCATAAGAAAAATTCACGAAACTAAATTATAACTCTAAAGTATACACAGAGCATATTGCAATAGTTATCAGTTATCTTTTGTATACAGACAGTGACAACAAGCTCGGGAAAAGTTTCAAAAACGACATTGCAGGTGAGATGCAAAAGACTGGGATACCGCAATAAGAGTCTGTACAAAAGAGTCAAGAGGAAGTTGGTCATGAGAGCTGCAACTTACATGTTTAATTATCTATATACTTTATTTATGCAGGTACAATAATTCAGTTTCAATTCATAACCATATTAAACAAAATAATTTTAGGTTGAATTTTAAAAATTCACTGTAAATAATTTCATCTTATTTCAGTTTATAATTCAAATCGTCACTTTAATAATAGGGTATTTGCAAATTTGAACAAGGAATGGTAATGACAACATATAAATTAGTTTTTATTTATAATCAATGAAAGAATCATAATTTTTCTTTCATAAAAAATCCCCATCCTTGATGTATGGGGATAAAAGGTTAGGGTGTTGGTCTCACAATAGACTTGGAAGAAAGTTTATGGTTGTATGTTTGAGTCGATCTAACTCCAATGGAGCCTGAATAAGGCAGTTCTAGTAACGCTTTCTTTGTTAAAAAAAAGTTGCAAAGCAACTTAAAATAGGAAGAATATTTCTGGAAGCATTAACACTTTCGCTTTAGCATCTCACCTGAGCATGGTAGACTGTGTGTGTTCTGTCCGTGGCCTCAGCCAGCTGGTGTAGAGCCCTGCTGAGCGCGCTGTGCTCCTCCACACTACTCAGCACGGCAGCAGCTTTGCTGAGAGCGCTGCTGCCAGCTGCCAGTTCCCGCCTGCCACCTGCCAGCCCTTCCAGAGCAGCATGCAACCTCCGCAATTCAGCCTCCAGCGCTTCCACCTGTTGTGCGCGCTCCTCGAACCACTGTTAGACATACCAGCCAGAGTGAGCAAACTGTGAGGTACAAATGATACCAAGCTCTCTCGAACCACTGTTAGACATACCAGCCAGAGTGAGCAAACGGTGGGGTACAAATGATACCAAGCTCTCTCGAAACACTGTTGAACATACCAGCCAGAGTGAGCAAAGGTGGGGTACAAATGATACCAAGCTCTCTCGAACCACTGTTAGACATACCAGCCAGAGTGAGCAAACGGCGGGGTACAAATACAAATGATGCCAAGCTCTCTCGAACCACTGTTAGACATACCAGCTAGAGTGGGCAAACAGTGGGGTAAAAATTATACTAAACTTCCTCGAACCACTGTTAGACATACCAGCCAGAGTGAGCAAACGGTGGGGTACAAATGATACCAAGCTCTCTCGAACCACTGTTAGACATACCAGCCAGAGTGAGCAAACGGTGGGGTACAAATGATACCAAGCTCCCCCTCGAACCACTGTTAGACATACCAGCTAGAGTGGGCAAACGGTGGGGTAAAAATGATACTATGCTCTAAAATTTGATAGAGTAGAAATGGATCCACAGGAGGGATACACCTACCACTAGACAGAACAATAATAGGATGCCATTGATGATTCGGTCGCCAAAATACAAAGCCTGAAAGAACAAAATGATAGGAGGCAGTGTTCACGAGAAGTGGAAATGCTCGGCAAAATGTTAAGATATAGCATTGGACGATAGACAACCTTGGAAGATAGGGAACATACACAAACTTCTTGCTCTAACTAAGAACAATTACAAACCCCTTGCTCAAACTAAGAACATACACAAACTCTTTACTTTCTCTGCAAACATACAAACTCTTTGCTAACTATGAATATACACAAGCTCTTTGCTCTGACTGCGAACATACACAAACTTCTTTGCTCTGACTGCGAACATACACAAATTTCTTTGCTCTGACTGCAAACATACACAAACTTCTTTGCTCTGACTGCAAACATACACAAACTTCTTTGCTCTGACTGCAAACTTACAAACTTCTTCGCTCTGACTGCGAACAGACACAAACTTCTTTGCTCTGACTGCGAACATACACAAACTTCTTTGCTTTAACTATGAACACACACAAACGCCTTCCTCTCAACCATCCAGAAACTCAGTCTAAGAGCAAGAGTCGGGCGGGCCGTCGAGAGGTGGCTTGCTCGCGGTGGCGGCACCTGGCGCCTCGGACCAAATCAACGTCGTCTGTGCTCATAAGGGGCTTCGCGGAAGTCCCTCAACCCCCCCTTGTTTGCTTCGCCGTCGATGGCGTGGACGCAGCCACCAAAAAAACACCAGAACACTGAGCCAAAACACATTATAGTTTTTCTCTAGGTGGAAGAGAACAACCATAACACCCCTCCATCCGCACCAACACCTGACGTCCCATCACTTCTGGAGGTCCCCTCTTCTGTTCGCCCGATAGCCTAGCTGCCGGCGGCTTGACCCAGGGCACAACCTATCCTGCCCCAGGCTCCCCATCCCACATCCATCCCACCACCACCTCCACACCCACACCCCGTGATCCCACCCCCTGGTCACCACAACAATCCCAAGCCAATGACAAACATCTAAACATATTACAAATGAACACAAACGGCATAGTTGGGAAACAAGTCGAATTGAAACACTTCTTACACAAACATCACATTCACATCGCTTTCCTCCAGGAGACAAAACCTAACCATAACTCAAATACACCTCAGTTTCCTGGATATTGAACACTCGTCACGACTGTCCTAACAACGATGGCGGTGGTGGAGTCACTGCACTTGTTCACATAAATCTTCACTTCAACAATCACTTCACCAACACGACCGCTTTCACTATCGCAAAACTTCCCCCCGGCCACGCTTTGGAACTACAATCACTACACATACAAATTCACAATCAATACAATCAATTTCACATATACATCCCTCCATCCAGTTTGTGTCCACCTCACTATACGCCACACCTAGACTACCTCAACATAGCCCCCAACACCTTCGCCGCAGGCGACGTTGATGCCCACAACCTCTCCTCGCACACATTGCAGAGCCGGGACCGGAGGGGCGGTGTTCTCATCGACCAGCGTGCCCTACGGGGGAGCGTGCGATGACTCGCGTTGAGGCTCCGGTGGATATGATGCCCAAATTAAATCAAAATTTCCTCAGCAGCTAGATACGCTAATCACACTAAACAACATAGACACACTACTCGCAAGCCTGTCAACCCCAACACACAACAGACTTCCTCAGACGTCTCATTCTGCTCTCCTTATCACGCGCAAAATTGCCAATGGGCGGTCCATCAAGACATGTCGTCTGCCGCCTTCCTATAGTCATTAACTACCAACTTCGATCCTCAATCCACAACAAGCCCCCTCACACTTTTCGTGAATACAAGAGAGCAGACTGGGACGAACACAATATCAATAGAAATCGCCCAACAAGACATTGACCACACCCACTACTCGTCGATTTACACGGCCACGAAACCCTTCATCACAGTACTCAACCACGTAGACAGAGAACATGTACCCGCCGGGTTCGTCCGCGGTTTTAATCCAGTTTTCTCGGCCAACATTAAACGGATAATTCAGAAGCAAAACCACCTCCGTAATATACTCTTGACGATCGACCGAATCACTCAGATTCATAACAAAGAAATAGATGCAGATATCCGTGAACAACAGACTAATCGATAGCGGGATGTGCTTTCAAATACTAACTTCCGAACCTCACTATCAACACAAACACGAACCACATACACACATGAGGCAATCCTTCCACCCAACAGCCACACCATACCGTCACATACCAACAACAAGCGGACATATCCAACAAACACTTGCCACCCATCCCACCACCCACACAACTGGAGGGTACTCAGACAGTAACACAGATTGCAGACCGATCCAAACACTGATACCCCCTTAACACCAACCCTGACAATAGCCGCCATCCGTCAGACCAAAAATGCTTCAGCAGCGACATAAACGGCATGTCATACATTCTCCTTAAACATTTAGGGCCAGACGCCATAGCGGCCCTCACAGACACTTAACTTTTTCGTATAACACAATATAAGACCCAACATCTGGATACATAAACAGACACTAGGCCGAAATCCCTCAGCAAGGGGGGTGGCCGACAGCAAGACGCACCTCACACTCTCACACCTTAGCCCTTTTGCGTCTCATACAGATCCTTTTTCTTCCTCCCAATCCACTCTAAAATCTTGGAGACTGGTTCTTGACAAAATTAATGCACACATCCCACTCTACCCTACGCAACACGGTTTCAGGGCTCAACACTCCACCACCCCGCTCCTCACCCAGACCATCCATGAAGGCCTGAAAAAAAGAAGCCAGCCAAACGAACCCTGGTATGCGCTATCGACATCAGTAAGTCCTTCGACACAGTTCCGAGACACGTCCTCTCAAACAAAATACTCAACACCCACATCTATCCAAATTATAAGAAGTGGCTTGCTAATTTTCTCCGAGGTAGATTTGCACACACTGTCTTCAACAACACAGGGATACGTGCTATCCCACTGCCTTTTCAATTACTTTATGCACGACCTGCCCATTCCAACAGAACGCGGACGACCTCACAATAATTGCAAAACACCACTAACACGATACCGCAGCTGCACAACTCCAGCAGTATCTAAACTCCCTTGAAGTCTGGCTGCTGGACAACAGAATGAAGGTGTCTGCAAGCAAGTCGTCTCTCACACTGTTGACTCCGAATAACAGTGGACTCCGCATCCACCCCATCTCACGCTCAACAACACCCCCATTCCCCACAGCCCCACTACAACCATCCTTGGAGTAACTTATGACACGGGGATGACATGCAAACCTCACATAGCCAACAGTGGCACCAAAACCAGACCCCGACTGAACGTGTCTCGGGTACTCACTACAACCTCCTACTGTCACTCTAACGGAATGAATTACAACACTATACAAACAATTTCATCAGGCCCGTTATCTCCTCGGACCTTGCACCCACACTTATTAACTCCCTGCAAAGGATTCAGAACACGGCCTTGCGCATTGCAACGGGCTGCACACAGACTACTCCCATTCCGCACTTGCATGAACAAACCAAGGTCCTCCTCTCAAGCATAATCTTGATATGAGAGGGACTCGATTCTTCAACAAGACCTCAGACCTGGCACACCCCTGCCACAACCTACTTAACCCTCGTCCGCCCAGCCGACACCTACATAACACACCGGCAACACGTCGGTTCCCTTTATGCGTCCATTTCTGAACCTACAGATAACACATCTATGCACAAACAGATACACACGCACTCCACAGCTCTTGCATTAAATGATCACAGAGCCAACACAATCTTGCAGAGCCACCCGCCTGGGGTGGACGTGGAGGATTTGAAGTTGCCTAGGGGTGACAGGTTCCACCTGTCGAGGCTATGGCGCGGGCACCACAGTCATACCAGCATAGACTGGGTAATGTCCCTTCCGATCTCTGCTTGCAGTGCCCGGGTTCACCCGATAAAGTCGAGCACGTCATGACTTCGTGCCCAGTCACCGCACCCTGCGAGGCCCACCACATCACGTCAGTGTGCGATCTGTTGGAGCGCCCGCGAAACAACATCAGCTTCTTCAGGGGTGCAGACCTAATATAAGGCCTTGCAACTGCTGCAACACTCACAACACGCACACGTTGGTGGATTCCCGGGCCTCAGCTCCTCCATCGCAGGAGGAGCTGGGGTTGAGCAACAACAACCCACCAACTCCTTGCTCGAACTATGAACACCCACAAACTTCTCGCTCAAAGTAGGAACACCCACAAACTCCTGGCTTTAAGTGAGAACACCCACAAACTCCTCGCTCCAACTCATAACACCTACAAACTCCTTGTTCTACCTAGGAACACCCACAATTCATAACACCTACTAACTCCTTGTTCTACCTAGGAACACCCACAACTCATAACACCTACAAACTCCTTGTTCTACCTAAGAACACCCACAACTCATAACACCTACAAACTCCTTGATCTACCTAAGAACACCCACAACTCATATAACACCTACAAACTCCTTGTTCTACCTAGGAACACCCACAACTCATAACACCTACAAACTCCTTGTTCTACCTAGGAACACCCACAACTCATAACACCTACAAACTCCTTGTTCTACCTAGGAACACCCACAACTCATAACACCTACAAACTCCTTGTTCTACCTAGGAACACCCACAACTCATAACACCTACAAACTCCTTGTTCTACCTAGGAACACCCACAACTCATAACACCTACAAACTCCTTGTTCTACCTAGGAACACCCACAACTCATAACACCTACAAACTCCTTGTTCTACCTAGGAACACCCACAACTCATAACACCTACAAACTCCTTGTTCTACCTAGGAACACCCACAACTCATAACACCTACAAACTCCTTGTTCTACCTAGGAACACCCACAACTCATAACACCTACAAACTCCTTGTTCTACCTAGGAACACCCACAACTCATAACACCTACAAACTCCTTGTTCTACCTAGGAACACCCACAACTCATAACACCTACAAACTCCTTGTTCTACCTAAGAACACCCACAAATTCCTTGCTCTAAGTAAGAACACCCTCAAATTCTTCACTCTAACTAAGAACACCCACAAATTCTTCACTCTAACTAAGAACACCCACAAGCTCCTCACTAAAACCAAGAACACCCACAAGCTCCTCACTCTAAGTAAAAACACCTACAAACTCCTTGTTCTAACCAAGAAAACCCACAAACTCATAGCTCTAAGAAATCAAATTTCTTAAGGTTCAAGTTCACCTGAACCCTCGAGGCTCACAATCATCACTCATGGCACCACAGGACACCATCAGCGAGGGATTCGCACAGCACCGCAAAACACACTCCCAACAGCCACCAATGCAACAAGATGCAAGGTGCACACAAACATACAGTGAATAAAGCACCCTCATGCGCAGTACCATAACAGTGGCCCTGATACTCCTAAATCACACAGCAATAGTAGCACCTGCCCCCTGGCAGCTGAAAAGAGGTGACATCAACACAGACAGATGCCCTTACTGCCAGGCTGCTCGTCAAGCGATCACATCAAGTCAAACTGTACAGCAGACAAGATTAATGGGCCACTGGCTCCCTCATAGAGAGGCTGTGAAAGAAAAACAACTGGCTATATCTGTCCATCACACTATGAAAAATTGTTGACATTTATTTGTAACTGTACACTTAACTCAAGAGCCTAATTAAAATATAATTTGAAAAACGCACATCTGTACAATAGCTACTCAAAAGTGCATTAGGAACAGCTGCAGACCATGCTTCTCAATCCTTAGCTAATGGGTAGAGAAGTGGGGGAAGGATGCAAATACAGAAACGAGGCCGAGTCCCCCAGAATGAAGAGGACCGACGACAAGACGCACCTCACACTACTCTCATGCACTCCCACACTAATAAACTCTGCCATTTGGAGCAAAGATGGGAAGAAAAGTGAAAACCCCCAATAAGAGAGTTTGGAATCATGGAAGAGTGTCTTTGTTTGTAGCTATTATGATGAGTACGCAACACAAATGTTACCTTTGTTTGTAGCTAATATGCAAAGTGCGCGACACGAACGTTTTTGTTTGCAGCTAATATGATGAGTATGAGACACAAACGTAAACACTAACGGAAGGAAGGTGAAGCAGCACTTATATTCCAGATACAAAATTCAAGACTAAGCAAGGACACTAGCGTGACGTCCGGTCATTAAGAGAGATATACAGGCAATGCATGTAGCAGCGTGAAGTTAGCTATCAATGGATATTAAAGGCAAAAATAAATACATTTGTAAACGCATGTCTCTAAACTAACTATACGACTTTGACTGTAGCTATCAACACCAAAATAACAGCAGAACAAGCTGCTGGAAAAGATGTAATACCTCAGAGTGGGAAACCAGAGGGACACATCACCATTTCACTCCAAATA